>QGOH01010414.1:0-22100 GCA_003313155.1 Boletus sp. MG95 | reverse complement strand
TTGGGCGAGGTTCTCGGGGAAGCTGAGGGATCGGGCTTCGGAGGTGGGGAGCAAGTGAACGTGAGGCCGCTCATGTGGGGAAAGTGGTGATGAAGGGGTGGAAGTGGTTGACTGATGAGACCTAGCATTCCGAAATCCATACTTGAGTAGTTCGCAGGCGACAGTAATCGAGATCATACTCGTATACATTCCATCGAAACGAAGCTTAACTTCACACAGCTCGATTGTCTGTTCTTCTGCTAATGCGCCCCATTCTAATGATGGAACTTGTTCTTCAGAAGATGGGTCCTGCGATTGCGGAATATCTAATGAAATACCAAGGTTGAGATCGTTGTAGCTGGCCAGTTTCAAGTTGTCAGAGGTGGGATACCTCCTAGACCTCATAGCGACCAGAATAGAGGACTCTGATGCAACAGCAAGGTGAGACGACGTGAAAGAAGAAAATGGAGTAAGATGTTTACCGCCGTAAATAAATCCGATAGCGGCATAGATGCATAATCTTGAGGTCTTAGGACCAGCCGGGGTGTCGTGCATCGCGCCGAGTGGCTGACCCTCGGCAGTGAAATAGGGCTGAGTTAAGGAGCAGAGCAACACTTTGAGGGACGGGACATAGGTGCGGAGGTAGCAAACATGAAGCTGGTGTGCCTGCGTTACAAGTAGGAGAGTTGGATTCGACACTGGTGTAAGTGGACCCCGAGAAGGAAGACGAGACGATGAGCCATCTGCAGAGGTTGACCACTATTCCAGATGCTATGACAGCGCTTGTCTGGACCCGACGAGACGACGCACCTCGCGTTCAGTGCCCGCCCAGGCACATGTTATGACGCCAGCGCCGCGGCTGAATGGCCAGCACTCTTTGACCATCCAAGCATCTACACAACACCCACGATTCCAAAGACAAGCGATACCGTCGCTTTCGTGGCTAGGGAAAAACGCGAACAACCAGTGGTCGTTCGGGGATACACTGATGACAGTGGGCGGTCCATAGGAAGCGGGGGAGCGGAGAATTGGCTCTGGGGATACTAGTAAAAATTGCTTTGAAGATGGGAAGAGACGAGCGATGATGATGGGCTGTGTTGGATGCGCGGTGAATAGTGTGGATGAGCTGGACCAAGCAACGGGTCTGGCATGGGTCAGGGTTGTAGGTATACGTGTCAGCGAAGACATGGACGTACCTGCGAATGTCCTCCACGAGAGGATGCAAGTCCCACCAATTTGCTCGCCATCTTCCACCATCATTGGCCTTTCCTTTGGTAGGAGAACTCTTCCCTTCCAAAGTTGACATCCGCGTCACAGTCAAGTTTGGCTGTCGAGCGTGTCGGTACAGTCGAGGACAAATGTGAGAACACGCAAAGACGGGGCCAGCCCAATAAATCTCATCGAGTCTCTTGCCACTACCAACACCATGTCCAAGTTTCTCCAAACATCTGTACTTGTACATGATCTGCGCACAGAACTTGTCGTTCAACCATTCGCTGACCGGATCCTTGTGCTCGTCACCCAGATGGGCAAAGTAGGCAATCTGGTGCACCCGTCCTTTCGCTCTCGGGGGTCGACTGCTAACTGGTGTTCAGATCCAAGCCTCGATTCCATTGACGACGGATCTGCATGCCCATACTTCATCCAATGTTTCCAATCTACGAGAATCCCTCCCTCCCCCCCCTCTGGCTATTCAACTGACACCAATCTTTGGGAGTGCGCCATCAGCACACATGCAAACACTTTACTCGCTCTATGCAGGACAGATTGCAACCCTCGTCTGGCTCGCAATCGGAGGTGAACCTCGCAGTGTCGTTGTGGGAATTGCACTTCAGAGCTCAAAGAGGCATGCAGAGGAAGGGGAGCTCAGCAGGGAGGAGCAGCAAACCTTTTATGCAGTGATGGAGGCATTGCAGATGATATTAAAGTAATTGTGTGCATAGGGTTAGGGTTAGGACCAAAAAGAAGCCAAAAAAGAATGGCCTGCCCAGCCAGAGTGGCCATGGCAGGACAGGAAAATATTGAGACAGTGCATGAGCCGAAGCCCATACAAGCCGCGGTTACCCTCTGAATGGACAAGGTCGCCGTGCTATGGAAGGTCCCTGCCGCCCGCACGCCCAGGTACATGAGGGAGCATGCGCCATCAAGGTAAGTATGAGGTCTTCTCTCGTCTGCCCTCTGCTTATATAGCTCTCTCGTTCGCGCACGGACCAACATCTCGTCTTTCTCAATTAGGTATGTACTGCGCCCACTGATCTTCCACCTTCCCTTTCCCATTGCCGCTTGCCCCACTTCCATTGGAGAAGAGCTCCCAGTCGTTGTTCGGGAGGCAAGGCAGTGCGAGGATTGGTCTCATAGAGGTAGTAAGCGAAGCACCCTGTGAACACACCCAGCAGAGGGTCTATTCCACTATTGGCAAGGAGTCTGTGAGCTGAGACGACATTCGTATCGACAAGGTGGCGAACCGTGAAAGTAACACCTGAGGTGACATGTCGTGTCTTGCGAGCTGCCGCAGCGTGTCAGTGGTCGTGTGTGTGATGAGTCGATGCACGGTGCAGCCCAGAAAGACACGCCGTCAATCACTAATCACCGCCGAGAAATGCCGTGTAACGGAGGGTCGGTTAGTCGAGGACGTTGCTGTTAAAAATTCGTGTGCCCCGCGTGGCCTCCCAGATACAACTCCATCTCCAGCTCAAGTCCGCTCCCCTTCCTCAGGTCCAAACAACCGTTTCAGGCTTCAGCCCGACTTGTCTTCGACACGAAAATGTCTGCCGCAGTGACCCTCGAACGCCAGATTCGTCCCATCTATGGTTGGTCCCAAGCCCGGTCTGCCTTGGGTAAACTGCAATACGAACTAACCAACTACTTCGGCCGCAGAGGCTCTCGACACCGGCTCCAACAAATCAGCAATCGTTTCGTGCAACAAGCTACTCAAGAAGTACCCCAACAACCTACTAGTCAAGGCACGTTTTGGTGCCCCATCGCAACAGCTTTCAGCTCATGTGTCTTCTTAAATAGTCTCTCAAGGCCCTTGCACTCGTGCGCTCCCAAAAAGTAGAAGAATCCCTCGCATTGTGCGATGAAGTGCTCGCTGTCAAACCCCTGGATGATCCGACCATTTCTGCCATGATGCACGTCCTGAAAGGTCTCGGAAGGAGTACGTCCTCCATCTCTTACCGGTTTCAGGGACCTACATCTCTGCTTTCAGTCACCGACATGGTTAACATGTTTGAGGAAGCCTACAAGCAACAACCTCTGAACGAAGAATATGGCGCTCAGACATTCTTTGCACACGTGCGCACCGCGAATTGGAAATCTGCACAACAGGTATTTCTCTCCGGGCTTGCCTATGTTGGCCTGACGTCTATCCTCTGCGTCATCTCAGGTTTCTACAAGAATGCACAAACAATTCCAAGAGGACCGATACTCGTATTGGAGTGTGATGGGGGCAATCCTTCAGGTCCGTCTCGTCCATACAACCAGTCACAAACTCACCACCCATTCTTAGGCCAATGACCCGACAACAACTCCAAGCATGAAGACGCTGCTCTATAAGCTCGCTCATAGGCTGGTCACCTCATCGCCATCACCATCCTACCTCACTGCGGATCGCTTTCACATGCACATCAGCATCTTGAAGGAATTGGAGTTGTACGACGAAGCGAACACACTACTAGAAAGTGAGATTGGGAAGACGATTTGCTCAACTAGTCTCGCGTGCGATCAGACACGTCGGGAGATCTGGCGAGGTAGGGGTCTTTTCATGGAAGAAGGAGAGCGCGCGCAACAGAAAATCTTGAATGGGTTTGTCTAGCTCTGTGCTTGTACTTTTTTTTTTCGTACTTCAAAGCTGATCATTCATTTAGAGACCGTAACTGGCTAGAATTTTTGTCCATTCTCGACTCAACCTTCGCTCCAGTCTCGTCCCACCGAGAAGGAGAAATCACCGAAGAGGGCAAAAATGAATGTTTGGAAAATGTTTCCAAGGCTCGCGCATTCCTTGCAGAGGTTGCGGAGAAGGACGGTACAAAGAACCGGGCTGCTCCTCTAGCTCTGCTTGAATTAGAACATCGCGCCTATAAATTTGGCTTGTCTGGTTAGTTTTATGTTGTCGAGGACTTCACCGACCTTGCAGATGCTGAAAATTTGACCCCAGATCAAAGTGTAGTTGTCGGCTTGATGGAGAATTACTTCACTGAATTTGGTGACAAAGCATGTTGCTTCGAGGACTTGATCAGCTTTCTTGATTTGGAGACTACGTCGCTTGACCGGTGGAAAGTGTTCCTCGCACTCCACCAACCATCCTTCGTAAGCACCATCCGCAATTACGCGGTGATGAGTTCTTTTTTCAACCCGCAGCCCCAACCCAGGCGTCCGTGGGTGACCTTCAACGACTGATTAACGTACGGAAGCTCGAGCGCTACATACTCCTGGATTCGGAAATGACGGTCGAGTCTGAGACTATTCGCGGCTTGAAGTATCTCAAAGAATACCTGGAAGGTCTCGCGCTTGGCAGAGACCTCCCAATCACCGAGCTACAGCCCGCCGACGACCTGATTCTTCTCGCTGCGAATGCTCTTGTGATGGCTTGGGCACTCAACCATTCGGAAGAGGCTCTCTACCAGGCAGCCACGGTCTTAGAATATGGATTGACTAAGAGTCGTATGTCATTCCAGATGCGCATCATGCTTGTTCGGATATATCGCATTTTGGGTACGTATGTTAGGTTTGTGATCGTTAGGTTGCTAACCCTTTTGAATAAGGTGCACCCTCACTTGCACTAGAGCATTACCGCCAGATGAATGTCAAGCAAGTTCAGAACGACACCTTGTCCCATCTTATTCTCACTCGCGCTTTGACGTTTTCGCTTGCTGCCACTGGGGACCTAACATACCCTTCGGAATGCTTAGAGTCCAGTCAAATATACCTGGCAAGCTCTCAAGAGGTTGGTCTCCTTGTCACAGTGGGATCCTCTTGTCCTAAGCCAGTCTAGACCTCGGACTTCATCGTTCGTTCGTTCACTGCGGAGAAGTACACTCAAATCCCGGATTTCATCGATTTCGAGGACAGATTGGAAAACTCCCTCCAGAGGGACGTCGTTAAATTGGAACACGTTCGCATGCGTCTCACGCACGAACCACTGAACACGGATATCATAGATATGGAACTCATCGAACTCAAATTCATGTTTGACCGCGGTGCGTTCCCCAGATGTATTCATGACCGATTCTAACAGATTTGGCAACATAGCTCACCACGACAATCGCGACTTCGTTATCATTCCCAACTATCAACCCCATTGTAAACCAACTTTTAATGGCCAGACTCTGCTGTTTGGGACCTCAAGTGGCGTAAGTATTGCAATGGTTATATGGTGCCTAAATGTTCAAGTATCATTTTTTTCAGCGAGGGTGGTTGTGGTGTTTTTTGAAGATCTATATCCGTGCATTCCAGCACGCTAGTGACTTGGATGATATTGTTGAAGAGAAATTGCTTGTAGGTGATCGGCCGAAAAAGAGCTCAGATCCCGAGGTACAGTTACCCTTGCCCGAGCGGCTTGCTTCGAGGAGAGCAGAAGAAATTGCAGAGGTAATAGTACCTCAGCTCAAGTCTCCGTGCATGGTTAATGTTGTCTTCAGTTGACCTCCGATGAGGCCCAACTTCTCAATTGGGCCACTGCCCTCGGTGATTGGCTTGAACCTCATCACAACCATGTTCGCCCCCCACCGGGGTTAGTATTGGCGGAGGCGTCCAGACAAACGGAACTAAAGACCGGGTTCCCATTACGTGGGGTTGACCTCCAAGCTCATAACTGTGATGCAAATGGTCACCCCAAGAAGGATGAAGAGACACCTCCCATCAAGGAAGCGCCAGGCCTACTCGTTGTATTCTTTGAGACCATGCTCTCTCGTTTCAGGTACTTGCTGGAGTCGAAATGCTCACCATCGGAGCTGTTGCACGTTGCCACAATCACGCAGGAGGTAATTGATTGCTTAACTGCCGTCCTTGTCTCTCCGTCTAATGTATTTCCTGTAGGCGTTTATCCTCTTCACTATCGAAACGATGCGCTTCAAATCTCCCGCCGTGGTAAAAATTCACAAACTTGGTAACGTCAGTTGCAACACCAAAAATCCATTGATTATGTCTACTAATGAACGGATACATGGTAGCTTGTCTCACAGTTCAAGGATGTTCGGTCGAAAGCTAGTTGTGTGTTGAAGGAAATGTCAACAGCATTGATCAAAATTGGGGAGGTCGAGGGTTCCTCGGAGCACCGCCGAGCATTTGTGCAAGCTTGCACAGCTGTGACTATTGAACAGGTTCATCCTTCCTTTTTGTGAGAGGTATTCTGGATTTTAACAATAATCTCTACTGCACTTCAGATCACCCATGACTTTGTTTCGAATGTTGCCAAGAGCGTGACCGACTCGCGGAAGAAGGTGCTTGAAGGGGTTGGGAAGGGAATGGCGAGGCTCAACACTGCGCATGGACAATCATGAGGCTCCTTACTATATATCACTGCATGCATTACCAGCCCCACTCATTCCTGTAGACGCAACATATACCTAATCTAATAGCAACTTTCCATGCCGCTACTTGCGTGACGTCACGTAACGCCGTAACGTTTCGCGTCATAACGCGTCGCGCGCCGAGACACCTTCCACCATCATACACGGCACACGGTACACGGTACACCGCAATGAGCCAATGTGGGTCAGCGCGGACACCAAGATTCAATTTCGTACTCATTCAAATCATACAGTCAATGAAAATAACTACTATGGTGGAGCAGCAGGCGGTGGGTACATGACAACAGGTTCACCGTACGGCAGCGCAGCTGGTAGTCCCGGAGGTTTCGCTCGTGTATGTTGGTTATTCTCGCTCTTATGGCTTATTTTAAGCCCATTCGACATTCAGAAAAGCGAAACTGCGCATTCGCTACGCCCTATGACGATATACCAACTCATTCAAGCCAGTCAAGCACACACGGACGCTGACTGGGTCCTCGGCGACCAAGAGATTGGACAAGTAAAAAATCGTCATCCTTGGATGTGTAACCTATTAACTTTACTGTCCAGGTCACCGTTGTGGCGTACATTGTCTCAGTACAAGCACAGGCAACGAATAGTCAATATATGCTTGATGATGGCTCAGGTCGCATCGAAGCTCGTCACTGGACTGATTCCTCTATGGAAGACGAGTCAGAGAAGAATGGCATTGTGTGAGTTGATTCTGCTGTCCTCTTCACAACTAATCGTTAATTCTTGTAGCGAGGGGGCATATGTACGGGTTCTGGGGAGCCTGAAGACGTTCGGGAACAAAAAATACATCAACACCAATCTTATACGGCCGATCGAGTCATCCGCCGAGGTTTACTTCCACCTTCTAGAAGCTATGACTGTCACTATGATATGGGAGCGTGGTCCGGTAAGTCCGACACTTGTCGCATCAGCTCAACGCCAACTTGCCACAGCCACCAAGACCTGGTCAAAATCTCCAGGAAGTAACACCACAGCAGAGCGGGGTTGGTTCAAGCACTGCATATTCAGCTCAATCAACAGTCTCCTCTAGCGACCAGTTTTCACACTTGCCAAAATTGCATCGATCTATAGTTGCCTTCATTCAAGCTCAGCCGAATAATCCAGAAGGTATACACGTCAGTGCGATCGCCCGCGCAGTGGGAGGGAATGCTATGACAATCAGGTATGTGGTTATGCTGCATTATCACCCACGCTTAACCCGGCCATTCAGTGATGCTCTTGACAAATTGACGGATGACGGGGTCGTGTATTCTGCTGCTGATGAATCTCACTTCCTGCTGTGTTAAGTGAGGTATACATGCCGGAGCATTGATAGGCTGTATGATATTCTGTTGTAATCATGGCTATTTGCAGCATGGACTAAATGCGTTGAGAAACGCGACGAAAACCGGTCGACCGACCATCCGAATTGTAATTACATAACATCAGTAAAGGCGGCCAAGACGTCCATCCTTAGCTACATTCAATTCATGATGTCTGATCAACCCAATGATGAGCCCATCGTCATGGTTCCTTGGGTTCCGCCCAAAAATGATACCTGGAAGTATATTCTTCGTGCCGTCACCATTTTTCAACTACTTCAAGCAGAATCCTCACCTTTCTTTGAAGACAAATCTCTTGTAATAGAAGGGAGAGGTTTTGCTGCAGTGGGTGCATAGATTGCGGAGATCGAGATCGAGAGCTAACCTTTGAATTGTATTGCACAGGTTACACTTGTTGCCCACGTGATAAGTGTGGAGATACGGCCGGCAAAAGCACGCTATATTCTCGAAGACGGAACGGGGAGGATATACGCTGATAAAGAATTCAATAGCCTGAATGAGGGACAGGGATTGTCCGCAGAGGCAGAGGAGGACGAAACTACTCGATACCTGGCCTTGTAAGTCGGTCATCATGTCTTTTTTTTGGTGTCAACAATCATACTTCTAAAGGGAGCATACCTATGTTGAGATCTCGGGTGTCCCAAGAAAGGATGACTCACATCGGACTCGGCTTTCAATCAGCCACATTCACCCAGTCCATGGGTATTATCAAGTCATGTACCACACTCTGAATGTGATTCACAGTAACATGCTCATTCAGCAACATATTCAGGTAGGCTAGTCAAATTTTACTGAAGGAAGCTGCTTATATACCTGGATCAGCCATATAATGTTAACACAGATTTTGAGTCCAATGTGGACACAGAGATCCACATCCCTGTTGATGGTGACCAAGCCTATCAAGATGATATCAGTATTCAACACCCCATCACCTATGCCAGTCCAGCTTCTCATGCAGTCCTTCCCAGTACTTTCTCACCACAGAGGCATCAACTATATGCTGCCCTAGAACCACTTGAAAGGGCCATCATGAAGTATATGTGCCACCACAGAAATCATCCTGTTTTGATTGCAGAGTTGGCACAAGCAATTCAAACATCATGTGGATGCACAGAACTTCAATTCAAGTGGGTCTTTTTCCAACTACATATTATTAAACATGTTGAAAGCCAAATATCATCTTCAGTGTGGCTATTCAGGCACTATTGTCAGAGGCTTATATCACAAGTCCACTTGATGATGGATATGTGGTCATTACACCAAGACACTGAGAAATTCACTTGTGTATGCACCATTGTAATCTTGGTATTCAATATGTCAGACTCGTTGATCTTACTGCAGTGATAATAAACAAATGCTAAATCTATTTTCGCTAACAAGAGCGGTTATCGACACAATGATAATGCACATGATGAATTGATGCTAAATGGTACAAAGATGTAAGTAAACGGGAATTAACGGTGTTTGTACTTGGCTTCGTTCTCGAGTCGGATGTTGGGGTCTAGGGTATTATGAAGTCCCATAAGGGTCTTGCTGACCGCCTCAGAGGCACCGATCATGGGTTTCAAAACAGCAATAGGAACTGCGCGTACAACAGCTTTGACCGGTCCCTACACATGAAGATGATTAAATTGACGCCAGCCTGGGTCTTCAACCCACTTTCTGCAACTCACCTCGTTTCCAGATCTCTCGTACACTTCCATGGGTACGGCAAGTATGGTTTGAGCAGCAGAGTGCAAATTTCTCTGCAAACTGCGGTAGGCCGACTGTACTCCTTCTTTGAGGCCAGCGGGTTGAGCGGCGTAACGACTAATCAGGTCCTCATCTGAGTCTTCTGCAAACTCATTCTCGTATGGTATTTGAAGGGCCTCAGCGGTGATGGGGTCTTTAAACTGACCACCTAATACATTCTCAGCTTGCTCTAGGATTACCTGTGTACCAGTGGCCAGGCGAGCACCAAGTTTGATAGCCTCCATGGCGGTGGACTGGACGAACGCCTTGGTACCTTTCTGTATCCCGCGGACTATGCGTCCATCCTTCTTGTACTGTGCAATGGGGAGTAGGACGAGGTCTGCGACCCCCGAACCGACATTGACTACAGACCGAATCGGAGCTACACCGGAAATGACGTCGACAAGCTGCGTGGCCTTTACGTCTGGAGTCCAGAGGTCGTTTAGGGTGTCGAAGAAACGTGGCCATCCGGTGATCTAGCGGCTCGTTAGCTGGTTATCGTCCTTACTCAGGGCAAACGCACACCGTGCAGAGTTAAATGTCGTAATGTCATCTCTGCTCCATCAAAATGGAAAAAGTTCATCAGCTCTATCGTTCTGCCGTCTCGCAATGCTCTGTAGTCAACGCGCCGAGGTTTGTAGTCTAGCTTGATGCCCACAGGGAAAACTTCGGCATGTTCTGCGTCCAAATCTCGTGAGAGGGCATGACACAGATGCAGGGAAACACAGCTCACGGAAGTAGATCTCCTTTTTCTGGTTCCCGTCCTCTGGGACTGCGGGGCTATCTGGATCTTGAAAGGCGAAGAATTTCTTGAGGAAGTCAAGGGCATCCTGATCAACATACAGTCGTAAGGGCAATATTTTTGCCTGGGGATGAAGTTGGCCGTTTCAGCAACAAGTTGTCGATGAAGATCCAGAGCTTACGCGGAGCCGTGCTTCTTCCGCGGGATGCGACGGAGAAGGACGCACACTCAACAACTCAACTCGTGCCATGTTGGAATCGGTCTCCCTGACATTGCCTCGCGAATCCGATCGCATGTCAGTAAGGAACTTCTTCCATGTTGATGTCTTGATATGATCAAGAATTTCAAGATCCCTGACCAAGATTAGCGTGTGTGATACCAAAGTGGCGCCGGGCCGGTAATTGTCGACCTCCGCATTCAGGCCTTCCAATCGAATCTCAATCGAAGGCCCTTTGGATCGGCCAAGGTGTTTTCCATGCACGCGCGTCGACATAATTCGCGGTCGACCCGGGGAAGCGGGATGCAGGGACTGCCAAGAACTCTCGGTCCCAGTTTCAGTCGAATCATCAAGTTCGCCATCGATTGCGGCAATGAGGGCGTCTGGATCCATACTTTCCAAATCTCGTTCGAGTCCAATATGGAACGAATTGAAGAGCGTTGTGCTGGTTGCCTCATCGATAGGCTCCTGTGTCTGTCCGGTAGCAACTAGTTGACGTATACGTGCGAGCTTCTTGCGCATCTCCTTAACTTCCTTCTCAATAATTTTGCGTGTGCGAGGCCAGTCGAACCCGTCATGTAAGAAGAGCGCTATATCTGAATCATGGATCCGTATCCGTAAGGTAGTATCACTGCGGTTACATGGAGTCAACTGAAACACACATTATCACCAATCGCTTACCTGTCCGGGTCCCTGGTTGTTTCAGGGGAAATCGTATCGAAATAGTGCTCGATGAAAGAAAAAGGTTTCAAGATGCGGACTGTTTCGCCGCCCACATTTGATACGATACCGAGCTGACCCATCACAGGAGTACTACGACCGGTCTGTTCTTCCATGTTAAAGTCTTCGAGGTCATCATCCCTGAGTTCTCGGAGGCCCGCAGCAGTTCCAAAAGACGCGTCCAAGTAGTCCTGATTAACAGGCAAGTCATCAGATATCATATCCGCTGTGCTCCCAACTTCGGGGATGAGCCTGAAGGCATGTTCATCCAAAGAAGCTATACGCCGGAATTTAGCTACACAGTAACGGTTTGAAGGAAGCGCCGATACCAGTCATATCATGTTCACGGTCACCAATGATAGTGTTCGGCGTTCTTGGAGTTACGCGAGAAAGACTTGGATAGGTTTTAGTTCGATGTTTCAAGCCATTTACCATTTGGGAATGACACACCGAACGTCTGCATCATCCCTCGGGGTACGTGTTAGGTGGGCTATCAAGCTTGTGAGCGCGCTGATAGTGTCTGCACAAAGGCGTATTCGGAGGCCAATCCGTTCGATGACAATCTATGAATATGTGATTAAGCGTATTTCCGTGGCTCGAAACATCAACGAACGTGGATGTTTGGTGGTAGAATTGTATTGTCTGCTCGAAAGGTGAGCTGAGAGTGAAAAATCTCCGCAATCAATGCATAACCAGAGTCCTGAACCTACATTTGAGCAGACAAGTCATCGTCGAAGAGCCTGTAACTGACCTTCCAAAAGTCGACACCACGACCAGGAGAACTTTGAATTGTCCCGGTCGATTCGAATGCGTCCTGGATCGAATCCACCAAAAATACGTGTGATGACGAAACGCTCAAATTGAATGCGGATTCGGGTGAATTTCCCGCCAATTCTGTCGAAAATTCAGCCTCGCCAAGGTATAGCACAGCAGCTCCAGGATACCCCAGGGCGCGCAAATGGACCGGTACATCGATGACGCTGACTGTAAGCCGAGTACATTCAGATGGTACGACAGACTCGAAGACCTGGAGTGCTGTGTTTGTTAGAGTGAAGGGATGAGTTCAAAATACGCACTCCTGGTGGTGCCTTAGTAAATACAGCTAGATCATTGCCGAAGCTACCATCAAGTGGCGGGTGTACTGTGAATCCCCATAGAGAGAGCTTGATCCGTGATTCTTTGGCGCTTGTATCTGGGACTACCAGGGACGTTATCCTGGACTTTACTGAGGGTCTGGGTGCTGACGACTGTGGCCCACACTTAGTGAACGTGCAAAACTAGTACTCAGCACTCACAAGGCCTCGAGCTGGGCTCTGGACGAGGATTACATATCCTCCTTCACCAGATGTGTCCGCAATGCGAAGATCCATGATCCCAGCAGTGACCACACTCTCCTCCTGGTCCAATCGCAGGGTCAGAACAATCAAAATACCATGACATACCACACACCTTGCCTTCCGGTTTCAACTCGATCAGTACGTCCACATCTAAAGCAGATATATCGAGCGGTCGTGCATGACTAGATTCACCGTTTCGAGGGACAATAAACCTGCATAAAACTGGTGAAATGATGTGAATCCTGGTTCTCTTTTCCATGCGAAGGATATACCTTCCGTGATGTTCACCCTGACTACGGTTTCACCGGTGTTATTACGGTTGGGTTTTTCCACAACGCTCTCATCGGTACTACGAGTTCCACTGCGCCGCGACTGGGTGAAGTACCGGCTTCCGATTAAGCTTGGATTGCGACTCGGGAGGGTTTCTGTTGCACTGTCTGGAGCTGCAAAGCTCCTCTCAATCAGTTGAGCCACATCATCTGCCCAACACTGAAGCCCGTCGAATACAGCCTTATCCATGACGAGGTTTACCAAAGGAATGTCAACAGTCACTGACAATCTGCCCGAAGGGTTGCTTGTTGATCCCTTCGCAATGTTGGGCCTTCCCAGCACAACAGAAAGGGGGAGTGTATCTGGTTCGGTTTCCGCGGCCAGAAGTACGCTCGTGTCAGGTCGAACCTCCTTAGTTGGTAGGAAACCAAGTGTCAAAATGGCGTGGGCCACGTTATCGCCAACTGAGGAGTAAGCAACGAGTATCTCTTGCAGGCGTACTCTCAAGATTACTCTCGGAATGTCGTCGCTCGAGCACGGCGGTGACGATTTCAGCCCCTCTGAAAACCTGAGAGAGGATTTAGTGGAAGAAGGGTCGTTGGAAATCATCAAGCCACGGAAGTCAAACAGCATACAGCCAGACCGCGGTTGCTGGGGAAGGGGAGGGGGGCAGCGCACTTCAACTCGGATCATTGAGCATGTCAAGCGAAGACTGAGGCCTGCTTTACTTGGTACTGTTTTCTAAAATGTCTTGAGTGAAGAAAGCAAAAGATAAACCAAAATACCAACCTTCCGTTTGGGTAAAGCCGGCCGTTGTCGGGAAGATTTCGGCTTTGAAGTCCCAGTATGCTGATAATTCATGCCCAGCTCGAGGTCCTCCAAAACGAGCGCCTCTAATCGTTTTCTTTCATCCTCCCTCTCTTTTACATGGACAGATATTTGTTGAATTTGAATATCTTTTTCCACATCCACGTTGTCCTCGTTCAATTCTCCGGGACTTTGTTGACAGACATTGTCACTCCATAGTGTGTCCGGTGCCTTCCTCGGCATGAAGATTGCGGCTGACGCGATGTCCTCAACAAAGTGTATAAGCAAGTTCTCGACAATCATGCCAAGATCGAAGAACAAGTGAAACGGCGCTATCTTGACATCCATAGTGCGTGAATTGTCCTTGGACGGGAAGGGCGGCGCGAGACGACCGGAAGCTTCCATGGCAGGAGGCACTGGCATTTTATCCTCCACCTCAGATAACGGGATGAAAGGGTCTGGAGAACTGGGTAGATCACTGAGTCTTTGAGACGGAGTGTGTGACTTGTCTGTCTTCCCATGTACCGCTCGATTTCTCAGACGCCATGTCGACAACTTTGCTGAACCACTCTTGAGTTCAGCTCGTGTCCAGTCAATTACTTCAAACTCAGGAAGTTTGATGTCCCTTGGTCTCTCCGAGGTGAGAGAAGGACGATAGTGGCGAGCAACATGTAACGTGGGCAAGTAATGGTCGATTATTAGTATTGGCGCTGCAACTTGTAAATCGTTCACGGAGGAAAGGGCGTGGAAGGCGAGCAGTGACACGTCCGAAAGGACCACTTTCGCAGATGTTGACCAGTCCACCTGCACGGATGAAGTTCGTGATGTACTAGACATCGATTGGTCGGGCGAGGTTGTGGAATTCCGGAAGGAGATGGAAAGAGCATCGAGGAACAGTCGCAGGTAGGTGCAGGGTAGTCTTGGTGGTACAAGGGGCCGTGCATAGAAAGTGTCCAGAGAAAATGCTTTTCCCGTGGCTGGCTCCAGAAGTGCGAGGATCACAATTCCGCGAATAACGACACTCGCTTCCAAGCAAAGCATGGTACGAGGAAATTCCGACGACACCTCTTTGCGCGAGACAACTGAGGGCGTAGGAAGTTTAGATAGACACGCATCTACGATATCCAGCAGCACACGTAGATGGCTAGAGCGAAAAGCGCAAGCAAGCGTTCCAACCATAACAGACAACTGGAGGGTCTCTTGCCGAGGCATATCTTCTGGGTTGGCCAGGTAATCGCCACCAGCTTGTGGAATTTGCTCAGAAGGTTGCGTACGTCGAGAAGGGGTTTGTAGCGAAAACACTATGGGCTGTGAACCGAAGGAAAGTAAAACATCCTCGACAGAGTCCCAACATGGCACCGATATCCGAGGGCGTAAACGACCCCGCCCAACGCTATCAATGTTATCAGCGATTTGTGGAGCCGAAGTGATATCCAATTTGGTGGGCTGTGTGTGCACTGCGGAAACGGCACTCTGATACATGCTGCTTGAGGCGGACGACAAACGCAGGGGGCTAGGAGGAAGCATGGCAATCGACTGTGACATTATAAGTTGAGTATCTTCGTCCAAAGAAGAGGATGATGAGTTGGGTGATAACTGATCGACCGATGGATTGTAGCGTAGTAGCGAAGAATTTCGGGAAGAGGTAGAAGGAACTGGGGACAGTGTGCTTGTAACAGTTGGAGAGGAAGTGACGACACGTAAATCCCGCGAAGTCACCTTCAACCCAGAGATTGATACTGTGCGGATTTGTCCACAATGGTCATCTCCTTCCGATACCGACTGAAGTCCAGTGTTTACTTCCGAACGGAAACTCGGGTCCGTACGGTATGCTATCTCCGGAACGGAGAGCGTAAAGCTAGCCCGTCCAGGATAGACGATGGTGACCTTGGTATCCACTGCTGAAAACTCGAATTTGGAAAGGAGGCGCTCAATGAGAGTGGCAAAAACCGATACCCCCGCAGGGTCGTCGTCCCCATGGGGTTCTTTGTGTGCTTCTCCAGGATGTAAGTTATACCCGAATGGGTTGAAACCTCCAGGTAAGTTCTCACTCTCATCCACAGGAGATGACGAGCCAGCGGATGGCCTGAGGGTTTGTCGTAAAGTGGCTTCCTCTCGGGGTGTGAGCTCGTCATGGATGAAAGTCTCGGCAACAGAAACCACTGAATCGGCGAGGTCAGAGCTGTCGTGAAAGGATGGTGAAGGAGGTGATATGTGCTGTTCTGGCGTTATTTGGAACGTGAGGTTGAGAGACTGGACATGAAAGCCGACACTGGAAGAGAGTGGATTTGGAAACGGAATACGAGCAGTGACACCGGAGATGAAACCGTCATACAAAGAAACCGGAAGTCCTGCGAGTAACTGATTGATCGCCTTAAGAGACAATGTCAGGTGTACATCGGCAGAACAGGAACAGCGGACTCGCCTGTCCATCTAGTTCCAGGTCCTTCACTTGGACGGTTCCAGACCCGAGCTGAGAATCGATTTGATGGAGATCGAGTTGACCCGGCTTGAGAAAGTGACCTAAAGTTCTCCTCAAGAGAAAGGAAAAGAAGCGTCGCTGAATACTGGACGGGACTGCGAAATCAAACGTAGGAAGACCTGAAAACCAAGAGGAGTACCACGAAGGCATGGCGATTGTGGGGTTTAAGCAAGGCAGGGGAACATGTCCCGAGTAGTCTAGAACCGTAGTAGTAATAGATGAGCCTCAGCGTTCGTACTGGGCTGGCGCTGCGGAGGATGCCCCACCTAGGGACTTGGGTCTTGATGGCAGGTTGGTTCGAAGTAGTCATGCCTATACAAATCTGGATAATAGCTCCTGTTTCTCAAGCCGTCCCTTTTGTGGATTGTGGGCGTGCAAAAATAATTCATACTTGCACTAGTACAACAATACGTGGACAAAGAAGTGGATGCTAGTCGACATCCATACCCATGGATCGGCCATCTCCCTTGATGAGGGCAGTCCGGCTCTTGCTTGGTACTTTGATTTTCTCCAACTCTTTCTCGGTGGATGGAGATTCCACCGCCATTGGCTCCACAAGTTTGACGGACGTCGAGTTGGCTGCCATATTTTTGACCCGGTGGGCACGTTGCTTTTCCCGAGCAACCGCCATTCTGTCAGACCATGACCGTGAGTGGCTGAATAGCCGAGCAGGCAGTTAAGACCTACCTTTGCCTCCAGAATGCATGTTCCCGGCGTTGCTTGATCTCCCCAATCCGTTTCATCGCCTTGATCGTGGTCTGCACTAGCTCGCGATCGTATCGAACCGGTACATTTCTGCGCTTCTCGAAATCGATTGTAGCGTCCTGAGAACATCAAACATACCATCATAACAGGGACGGGGACACACGACGTGCTTGTCATACTCACAATGGTCATCTCCTTACCAGCTGCTTTCCGGAAAGCCTTCGTCCACCGTACCTTGCGCGGATTGCGTTTCATTCTAACCGCTTCAGTCATTGATGCAGAGAAACCAAAATGCGATGAAAACTGACTTGAAGTTCTTGTGACATCTACGGCCAGGTGAGTACGATGACGACCTCTAGGAGCGGTATGCTTACTTGGAGGTGCAAAAACGAAAGACTTTGGCATCGTTGCGAACAAACGCCGTTCCTGACATCAACTAGGTAACGTTTTCTGAAGGGTAACTGATATTTCCCTTACCGTGCCCTGGGTAGACATTCGTCGAGCAGAAATAACACTTTTCGATACGCATGCTTGGATGAGTCGAGTGAGTGAGGTGGCCGTGGGAATTGGTTGTGACTGATAATAAATATTGTAGCATGTGCAGAATAAAATAAAACATTTTCCGGTCATAGTACCAGTAGTCCTATGAACAGCTGCCTCCAACGCTCAAGCTACTCCAGAACTAAATATTATCTGCCGAAACCTTCACATCTGGCCACTCTGTGTATCCCTGCTCTCGCTCGACACGAAATGCATGCACAGATCGTCCACGACCTCGCCGGCGCGAACACCTACCACGCTCAGTAGTGTATCACTAAGGCCATGCGTTTCCTCCGCTAATCCTTGCACGTAGATGCGCGCCTGTAGCTTTTTCTGCCCGTAGTGTGTCGTGGGAAGAAGCCGATATGCTCGTGAGATACAGAGCTTCTTGGTCGGTCCTCTTTCACGCGGCCAATCCGATACCGAATCCAAAGAAGTTGGTGTATTGTCCCCACTGCTCATTGCCGCGTTGGGAGAGTTGCTCTGGCCATTGGTGTCACCAACCTCGAAAGCCAAAGATCCATCGCCATCGACATCCTCCTGAAAATTGGCCTCTACCTCCAGACGAGCGTAGTCTTGTGAATTTGCATCGAGCCCAAAGTATTTGCCTAGGCTCGAATTTGTCAATAGACGGAGCCATGACCGCCTCTCGTATCCAGTTGCACAAAATATTGCATCGTAAGAGCTTTCATAGATCTCATGCGTCAATGTTTGTTGCAAGATAAGGGTTAGGGGTTTCAATTCGGTTTGTGATGTTCCGGCATGACTGACACGTGAGGTTTCTGCGGACAAAACCTCCGAATGGTTTAAAATGGTGAACTTGGGTTTTGTCCGAGGCACGGTACGTTTAGTACGCCTGGATATCCCCTCATCAAGCTTCTGATCATATATAAGTTCGTATAACTGGTTTCGCGAGTAAGGTCATTTGGTTCTCAGAAGAGCTAAATACTCTGACCGATTCTAGGGTATGAGAATTGATGACTCCATAATTCGCACTTGCATATTCGAGGCGGAGCTTCTGTCTGGCGGAATGAGACAACAGCCGGAAAACATCATTAGTAGCTAGAAAATCGGCGTTGGTATCATCCAGAGAGAAAGCCTCCCGTTTGCATTGACTACTTACTTTCTGGATTGAAAATCTCATTGACAAACGGTGAGTCGTCGCTTGGTCTCAGGGATCCTTTGCGAATAATGAGGTCGAGGGTATGTGCCTTCTCTCCGGTGACTGGTATAGCGGCCAGTCGCGAGTGGAGGTCTATCACGATTTCCGCAGCGGATTGACCGGACCCGATAACTGCAATACGTAGCGGATGTCTCCCGGGATTACGCAATTGTAGTGAATTCAGCAGAGGAATAACCGATGTCAGATATGTCGAGCTGTGGATCATGCGCTCTTGAACCCAAGTAGTCGCGAGTGATTCCGGTATACGGGGTGAGCCACCAGGGGATATTATGAGATTTTCTGAGTCAATTTGTAAGTGCTAGCTGATGAGTGGATACATAGCCATACTTGCTAGACGTACGACATGTTGACCAGTTGACAGGACCCGAGAATGCACTTGTATAGTGAATGTATCCATCTCTCCAAGTGCAACAACTTCTTCTCCGAAAGCAACCTTGACACCTCTATCTTGCACATATCGAGCCGCCCAAGACAGATAATCAGAGTATTCTTTCCGAGTGGGAATAGTGCGACCACGATTTATGAAATCCAACAGACGATTTTGTGAATGCAAGTAGGAAATGAAAGTGAGTGGGCTCTGGGGGGAACGTAAGGTAGCTAGGTCTTTAAGGAAGCTGGTCCATATCAGATAATGATAGCGGAGCGGAAGATCGGCCCAGATATCACTTGCCTGATCTGCATCTGAGCACCGGGTAGGAGCATTGCTGGGTGCCATTTAAATTCGTCATGTCTTTCAATGAAGAACAGTCTGTCGATGGAAATGGGCGACTGACATATCGTCAGGACTGACTCTGTAGTAAGTACAGGTGAACGATTCTCACACTGAACTGATTCTCGAGAAATGCGCCAGCGATCGCAAGGTTGGAGGGCCCGAAGCCGAGTCCTATGGCATCGTGCACTTGAATCGAAGGATTGGCTGACATGTAGTGCCGCTGGTGACCGGTGATGATGCACTCAGCTTGGAGCACGAAAAACGGCAGATTTTTTTTCTGACGGCTGGAGGATGGTCCTGGTGACGGATGAACGGAATGATTCGGACTATATAAATTCCACTGAATTACCGAAAGTTGAACGTTGAAACGTTGAACTTCGAGACAAAACTTGACCGAGACCAGCAGTGGCCGCCTGGCATGTCGGAAAATCGACGTAGTACGTGCCAGTGTCTGCTACTGGAAAAAGTGACAATATACAAAGGAACTCCTCCCTCAATTCAACGTATTTCTGGTTCGAGAAAGTACAACAAGGGTACCAAATAGATCAAGAAAAACACTGTCCCTAGGTGAGTCGGTGACTTTGAGGTGTTGGTTTTGACTCCGCACTTGCTTATCAGATAACACACGCATGTCCGAATCTTACCCTACCACTGCCATCATCATGTCCTCGGCCCGCCCAGCTGGTGGCCACAGGACGGTCCAGTTGCCAGATTTCTCCAACAACCGCCACAGACACCACAATGTCCATTCAATCTTCAACCAGATAGCATTAGATGAATGCATTTGTCACACTCATTCCATCGACACTAGGACTCTCGACGCCGTCAGTCTGGTAGCCTACGCAAATATGCTCGGCATGTATTGCGGGGAAACCGATGTGCTTCTCTCTCTGGAGGGCTTGGGTGGCACATCGTCACCATTTCGTTTGCAATGGGATGAAACTACGACGTGGCTGAATGCACTCGAGGGAGCGAGTATCGCTCTTAAACAAAGCAGGCAGTCGGGTTCCCTCTCAACCTCCCAGCCACTTGAGGTCTTGGAACCAGTGGCAGATCAATCTCCATTTATCGCAGTCTTCCGGGATTCCTCTCGGGCCACCAGTGGCTCGTCGTCCGCGGTCTCAGCGCTGCTCTCGCGACTACCTTTACTGGTTCACACAGGAGACGGGTTCTTACATCTTCATTCGCCATCCAATTGGTTCTCCTCCTCCATGGCTTCTATGCTTCTCCGTCAAATAGTTGCAGTTGTTGCACAAGCTCTTACCGATGTAACACAGAAGATGGCTGTGCCTCTCCATCTGGACGGGGATCTCGCCTCTGTCGTCGAAGCTCTGCCAGAGCACGAACGAGCCACTTACTATTCCCATATACCTTCAGCTCGCTTCGCAACCGATTATATTCTTCCACACTCAACCTCCAATCCAGACGCGATAGCTGTGCAGTGGTACCCTGACCTGTCTCCTGACACGGCGGCGCTTCAGATTCCAGAATGCTTGTCCTACAGCGATCTCAACCAGACTGCGAACCGTTTCGCCCGCTTCCTCCTCGGTAGGGGTCTTTCCCCAGAGGATCGGGTTGCAGTTTGCATGGACCGTGATCTCATGTTCCATTCAGTCCTCCTTGGCATTCTCCGCGCTGGTGGATGCTATGTTCCAGTCAGCGTGGGTTTCCTTTGTGTATCTCCCTGCTCATGATTGCGTCGCACAGATCGATCCAGAGCTACCTACGGAAAGGAAACTTTTCATTGCGAGAAATTCCTCGGCGAAATTTGTTATCATGTCGTCTCAATCCCATGCACATGATCTTTTCGGGGATCTATCGACTAATATCCGTGATATGTCTGTCCAAGAGACTATCTCCAGTATGAGCAATGCCAAAGTCGACCTTGTATATCCAGAAAACATAGCGTACATGTTATACACTTCTGGTACGCATTCCTCCAGTGCTTATGCTTGGGAGAACCTTATTCAAGTTTGTAGGCACCACTGGAGACCCCAAAGGTTGTCTCATGACTCATAACGGTCTTTCCGAGGCAATCCTAGCCCTCAGTTCCTTCGCTGCCAACGTCAAAATGGCAGATATTCGCAAGGGGAAATACCTGGCTATCGCTTGTGCGTCATCCTTCAGTTCACGATGTTCTCGGGTTTGTGACGAGTGCTGTCCTCTGCCTACTAGCTATAGCCTTCGATGTCCATCTTGCAGAAATTCTTGTTCCCCTGGCACTTGGCATGACATTGGTTTCTGGAAAACGCGGGGAGCTTCTGGAAAACCTGCCCCTGTATATCAATCTCCTTGGAATCACACACGTCGGTCTCGTGCCTAGCTTGATAGATGCCACTATGTGTGCTGTCGAGGATCAGAACGGAGAAGAAATGAAACTCAGATATATTGCCAGTGGCGGTGAGAAAATTAGCGATTCTGTAAGTGGCAACTTACCATCTGACTACAACGGACCTTAATCCATTGGCTATTCTCCCTCAGATCCTTGATAAGTGGGCTGACCATGCATTTGTCAAGCTCGCTAATTTTTATGGGTAAGTAATCGTTCACTGTCTCCGAGTCTGTGATTTGGCCAACCGGGTCATAGTCCTAGTGAGGTGACCATAGGTTGCTGTGCGCGATTCATGGATGGAAACATCCCTAGAGAGAATGTCGGTCGAGTGTTTGCCAACGTTTCTTCATACGTGGTTGACGACAACCTCAATATTCTTCCTCGAGGAGTTGTCGGCGAACTTGTGGTTGCGGGGCCACTTGTCGGACGGGGGTATCATGGACTACCTGGCCTCACCGCTAAGACCTTCATGGAGTGGC
>QGOH01010410.1:29881-50366 GCA_003313155.1 Boletus sp. MG95 | reverse complement strand
CCCGTAACGTCCGTATCGTCAATCAAGACCCTGCAAGTACATCAGGATCTGCGAGATCTGCGTCAAACCCTCACTCACTTGGACCAATGTGATCTCAGCAACAACGGGACTTTCAGGAAGTCGAACACTTCCTTCTTCCCTTTGCTGATCGTCATAATATCAAACCTAGAACTTGAAGAGTTGTTCGAGGTGTATCTTGTTAAGAAGCTCTCGGGTTGCTGCATGTCCTTTACCATGGACTCGATCCTTGTCCATTGCAGCGGGTCACTGAGGTCGCCGGTGAACACGAGGAGCTTGTAGCGGAAATCGGACGGAAGAAGATCCTGCAGTTCGTATGGATGTGCATCGGCCCCTCGAATGAATATCTGTGGGGCAACACGTTCACCAATGATGAGGTTGGTGGCCAACGATTGGTGGCTGTCGGCGACAGCGACGGATGGGCTATAGTGCACCGCAGTTCCACTTGTGAACCTCCCAATGGCCTGGTACACCCTAAAGTTGGCCACGATTAGACGAACTCGGATAGTACGCGATTTCACTGACTTTAGCATCTGTTTCTGAGCAACGCCTTCGCTGTCACCAGCGAGTGCCTTTTTGCAGACGAGATTAGACCACATTTTGTCGAAGTCGATAAGATCTTGTGCATATTTGCGGCGCTCCAACTCGTACTAAGTGAGGTGTATTTCAGGCACTTGCCAGATATACCACAGCGGTGACCTACAGTTGACAGCAGGGACATATCCGCCCAACCGCGGATCACGAGCGCGAGCTTCCAAGCTACGATTGGTGGTCAGATCATGCGCACGGAACGACAGGTTGTGCCAAATTTACCAAGATTGTGCGAATCATTTGCGCCTGCGTTCATGCCTTGACCTGGAACGAAATCAAGCTCTCTACGTAGCATACAGATTATGCAGGACAAGTCACCTGCTTTAGGCGAGTGTGTATGGCATGCGTCTCCGGCAATAAATACACGATTCTTGACAGAGAACTTGGATGCAACGCGTTGTCCAACTGATCAAAAATCAGGGTAGTGAAAGCGGGAAAGGCTGTGCTGACTAATGCCTTACCGATATACGATGTCCACCAGTTGAATCCATCCGAATTCGGTTTCAGTGAGTATGGACTGAGAATTTGTTGTACAACCTGCTCCACCGCGTTAAGCCAATATGTTCGCAAGGTAAGGGGAAAGGTAGACCTCTAGCAGTTGGTTGGGTCCCATCTTGTCTTTATCTATCCTTCCTGTGGTTGGGTTCCGCACATCCTTGTCGGGAAGTTGGATGTAGGCCCGGCTCATGTCACCTTCGCGACTGACAAGTATGCACGACCCAGCGTGGGAACGGATAACGACCTTGTTCCGGATATCAGGGAAATTCGTGTCCGGGACCATGTCTAAAACACCCCAAACATGGTCTGATCGGGATAATGAAGCACTGCAATGTTTGATGATTTGAGAAAACATTCCTACCAGTCTGTTCACCATCCATGTTTATGTCGAAGGTTTTTCTCACCCACGAATGGGCTCCTGCGGGCAGACGTGAGTTCTGGTATGGGCGTGGTGGACCTGGGACTCCGAACCATCTGCGCCAAGCACAAACTTGGCACGCACAATCTCTTTATCTGGCTCCCCATCTGGTTCCACTAGGTGTTCCAGTGTCACCTAAATTACTCTGTGAAGCTATGCACTCGTGTGGATAGAAATGATTCACCTTGACTGGATGTGACGTCGGATCGGCAAGTTCTGCCTCATTGGTTGATAACTCTATGTCAGTGGGGTAGGTCGGCCGTTCAACTTCAACACCCATTGATTTCATGGAATCCAAAAACACCGTTTCAATTACTCCTTGGTTGATCCCAAGCTAGGAATTGTCTTGAGAACGCGCGAACTGCAAGGCCTAGTAGGACATACTTCGAAGGGATAACGAAGAGAAGATGCGCTTATGTTCGGGCCGCGACTCGACCTCTGAGTGCAATACATGAGACTTGATCAAGTTATGAACGTTGTAATGCTTGCCCGAATGCCCCCCTCTGGATCAGGATCATAGAATGCCTGCACGATAAGAAGAGTTAGAAAGAATAACACTCACATTCCGAGTTACTTACAGTCATGAGTAACTGACATCCTTCGCGCAGAAAACGTTCCGCGAGTCCATAGCTCTGCAAGGGTCGCCATCCAAGGATGCCGGTGAACCGAGACAAAATTATTTACCTGCAAGACCTCCATGGTTCGGGGTTGCCATCCGTCCGCTTGACCTCTTTCGATTTTGCCAGCGCTACATGGCACGTCAGTAAATACTTGCGAATTACAATAGCGAGTGCCTACCGTTTATCCACAATCCTGACGTTTACCCGCGCGTTAGCCAGAGCGTTGGCACACATGAGCCCAACGGGCCCAGCACCAATGATGAGAACATCTACTTCTGACTGACGAGGGGATGACATGGTAGTATAAAATCAGGTGAAGTCCGCCAGGATTCGGCCCCCCTTTATTGATAACAACATCCATGAGAGGACCTTTTATACTCCGGCAGGCGGGGCCGTGCACAGTAGGTTTGATAAGGTGGACGCATGAAAAGAGATCAACCGGTTACCGCGCAACAAGTCCACTTGCCCCACTAGGGAGTTATTGACTGCTCAGGAACCCCGCAAACTGTGGGCAGGATAAATGTACGATTTCCCGCACCACACGGAAGATTACACGACGCCATCCTTTCGACCCTTGCGTGTTCAAACAAGCGAGGGGAACCAGCCGAGGACCCGACCGTGCAGGACAGGGCGGCACTGTAAACTCCTCAGAAGCGGTGACGAGGAAAACGAGAAGACCCTCATACCTCCATGGCATTCCCATCCGAAGAACATTGTATGTTTGAGATAGTGAACTGGAGTCAAGAAGCAAATCTTTATCATTTCCTTTCCGATGCTGGGGTGGAAAGTGAGCGCTGAAACGGGACGTCCTCCCTTGATGTGGGGAACTGGTTGTAGCCGAGGTAATCAATATGAGGAACGGTGGGTTCACGAGGTGCACGAAAGGAAGTCGCTACCCCCTCGCGTCCACATTTCTGACAAGTGGACAGTTCCCAAAAGCATGGACTGACCGGGCAAAGTTGAGGTCACGATCCAATTTTGCGGACGGTGTAAGGACATGAAACTGATGTGGTGATCGCCGTCGGCTCCCGGGACTCTTGGCTTTCCCAGGCGGCGCAGAACCGTCATCAGTACTTATGTAAGCCTCAAAGCAAGACCCACAATCTCCTCGGAAAATAATACACAGCTGAAGCCGAATACACCAAACGTTGCGTCTCTTTTAATATGGCGGGGTTAGTCCGTCCGTATTGAAACCGTAGGCTAGATATGTTTGGTAACAGGTATATGGGCCAGTACATCGTAAAACTCAATCAATTACTATCAAAAAAGGAGAGGGGGGGAAAACTTGACAGACATGTATTTCGTCCATTGTTAATGAAACCTGGGACTTGGTTTTCTACGAATCTGAGAGCAAATCACCTACAACTCCACATACCTTTTCAAACTACGTCGTGCAACACACACTGGGCATACTCATCGTTCTCAATTCCTTCCTTGGTGAGCAAGATATCTCGAAGCTAGAAGCACGTTTACGTTTGGGCGGGTAAAGAGCGAATCGAACTTACTTCGACAGGGGGATCAAGGCCAAACGCTTCCGCTCTCTCCCATCGCTCCAGCCTTGTCATTCCGATGCATGGACCAAATTCGTACGACCTGAAGCCCCGTGAGCACACGAAAATAAACTAGTTGAATAAACTCACATATCAAATAACCGAAGCATTTGGTGTATCCTGTTCTGACCCTCCGAATGGACTAAATCCAAACGAAATAAAACCCACGGTATTCACACTGACTCGTACGTGCTTACTGGGTTCCATATGTCCCATCTTTGATCTGACTTCACGATAGTATTTCCGGTAACGACCGGCCTTATCTTCTACATCCAGACGCTCCCTCCCTATCCCCTCTGGGGAAGGTTTCTGTTTCTCAGACTGTGATGGTTGCGGGGGTGCCTGCCTCGGGGTCCCCGAAGATGACCGCACCTTGGTACTCGCACGGGTTCGCTTGGCTGGCACGGTGACTTCTGCTGCGGGGGCACCTTCTTCATCAGAGATCTCAAGGATTTCAATGTGCGTTGCATCGTTCTGAGCCTCCACTGGTGTCTCTACCCGCTTTTTTTTCCCTTTTACTGTGGCGGGAGTTCTCTGTTGCGACTTTACATCGCGAGTCGAGTTGGTTCGTTTGGCGCTTGCGAACGAAAGAGTGCCCTGCTTCAAATTTGGCATATTGGGAGCTTGAGCAATCTTACTTGAGGCTGAAGGAGGTCTAGGCACCAGAAATGATGTATCACAGAGCTAGTCACTGGGTGTGAGGAATCAAAAAGTAGTTCCAGTTTGACTTGGGGGAATAACGACAGGGGGCCACCGAATCTCCGATCAATATCATGTGCTTGCTTACTCACATACCCGGCCCCGGATTAAGCTTATCACCCGGGCTCATTGCTCAGCGTAGTTGGCAGATAAACTCTATCTCATCATTCTATTCTACTCTGTTTCGCCTTTCTTTTGCCTTCCCGCCATTGAGTTAACGAGGTGTTTTTGCCTAGGCGTAGTCACCAAAATAACCATCTCGGGGAAGGGGTGCATCGCCACCCGGCTGAGACCGATCGACCAAACGCACGTGACACCTCTTCGCACTCCGATTCGTATAATTGGAACTCCGCTTGCTTTTCCTTGTACTCCTTGCCGAGTTCCGGTCCGTCGACCCGTCTAAAATAATAACTCTCGGCTTGAATTTCCGGGTAGGGAACCTCGAAATTTCTGGATGGATAATATAAAGTAAGGTACATTATCCAACATGGTACGAGGAAGTGCGCGGCAGCACTTGTCTGGAAACGCCCTCTCAAAAGTCAAAATCGCCCGACTGTCATGCCCCAGCGTGGAAGCGGAAACCACCACCTCCGCCGAATGGTCCACTACCCTGGAACTGCGCAAATATATCCGCTATATCGGCTGGATTCATAGTCCCGAATGGATTACCCATTCCACCCATGCCAGAGTCATTTTGCCCATCTTCGTCCTCACCCATGTCGTACCGCTCTCGTCGTCGAGGGTCCGAGAGCACAGCGTGTGCTTCGGCGACGAGTTTGAACTTCTCCTCGTCTCCGCCCTGCAGACACAGAAGAATATGAGTGCCTATGATCACACGGCTAGGGGCCACTGACCTTATCTGGGTGATGTTTCAGACTTTCCCGACGGTATGCCTTTTTGATGTCCGCGTCTGAACAGTCCCTTGGAATGCCTGAACATGAACGTCAGAGAAAGCTGATTCCAAAAGTGTTAGTAAAGGCCTACCGAGAATCTTGTAATAATCCTTCGTCTTGCTCCGTTTGAGAGCAGCTTCGGCTTTCTTAAGCTCAACCCTGAGGGATCTGACATCTGCATCGGCATTCTCAAACCCAGCCTGTTCGATAGCAGACTTGAAGTCCGCTACTGCAGCGTCGAATCTCTCAAGGTGGAGATTGATGCGGGCACGAGTGCGCAACGCTTTAAAGGATGTCGGAAGGAGAGCGAGGGAAGCTTCCGTATCTGCTAAAGCTCCATCGTACCTTTCAAGCTACGCTCGAGATCGTAAGAGACGAGACATGCATTGTATTGAGAAAGTCTAGTACCTTGACTAGTGTAGTGGCACGATTCGATAGCAGGGTAGCACGGATATGCCCGCCCTTACTCTCTTCTTCTGCCTCACCTATGCGCTATTGAGAAGAGGTATTAGTATGATCATCAGAATTGTAGAGGTGCTACACACCTCTAAACACTCCGTATATGATGTGACGGCTTCGTGCAGTTTACCGCTTTTAAAGGCTGTATTACCCTCCTCCTTTAGCCGTTCGACATCTTTTATACGCTTCCGTAGTCGTGAAGCAACTTCATGTTCGGGGTCCAACCGGAGCGCTGATGCAACATGTTGAAGTGCTTGTGGTAGCTTTCCAGAAAGGAAGAGCACTAATCCACGCACAGCAAGGATCTCGGGCGAGTTAGGATCAAGTCTCATAGCATCACTATGGACCAGAAAATGATCCACCAGGTCAGACACTGTAGCGAATATCCTACCATTCCACTTACTTTGCAGCCGTGTTGGCGGCATCCCAATTAGCGCGTGCAAGTTCTAGCTCGACTCTCCACAGGCGCCATTGCGTCGGTACTTCGCCGCCCTCGCCCTCTATGCTTTGCAAACACTTGTCCAAAGCTAGTCGGGCCATCCCCCACTCCTTTCTCCGTCTCGCACCCTCGAAGTTACGTAAGTGAGCTTCAAGCTCGAGGACCT
The DNA here is from genome assembly GCA_003313155.1 of Boletus sp. MG95. Classification (NCBI taxonomy): domain Eukaryota; kingdom Fungi; phylum Basidiomycota; class Agaricomycetes; order Boletales; family Boletaceae; genus Boletus; species Boletus sp. MG95. The sequence continues at coordinate 44,015 of QGOH01010410.1, read as the reverse complement.
TCTCCTGAAGTTGCAACGCAGCAGCGCTGGTCGGTTCCAAGGTGATTACAGTACGCAACGTGGTCAAAGCAGGCTCCGAAGAGCCTAAAGCAAGATGACATCGTGCGAGGCGGATCAGAGTCTTCGATGAAGGTTCGACCGATTGCAATGCGGCAGCCTGCTGACAATCAACCAGCGCCAGGCGAAAGCGTTTCAAGGCCATGTAAGATGCGGCACGGTTGGTGAGATAGGAAGGTTCGGTGGGTTTCATCTCTGGGGTAAAGCATGTCAACGATCACACGATAAGACTTGCTGTAGAGAGGGCGGTGGCGGACCTATGGCTTTGGTATATAGGTCGATAGCATCGTTGTACTGTTTTGATTTGAAAGCGACATTCCCCTGCTCCTTTATGTCGTCTGCTGTGGGACCTGCGGGCTTCCCCAGTGAGGGAGAATCGACTGGTTTCGCGGACGAGGGGGAGATGGGACTTGTCGGTTTCGACAGAACCTCCGGTGGGGTCTGAGTCCTGAATGCGAATTAGCAGAGGTCAGGCTACGCAAACGACGAAACGAGCGCACTTGATACCGTTTGCCTGGGCTTGTTTCTTAGCTTGAGCCTTCTTTTTGTTAGTCATTTTTCTGGAAGCGAACCGGACGACTTTTGTTAACAAAAAAGGTCCGGAAAGTGACCAGAATGATATGGTCGTGGTGAAGGTAGTCGTATGGACTGAATGTCCAGGGCCGACAAAGGCAAGGACCTGAGTAAACGCGAGTGCGAGGGACTAGATTAGATTACCAAAACAGGAAGTGGTCACGTGCACTGAACTACCCAGTTCCCATTTCGAAGTTGTCAGAGATGAGCTGAATCGTTGTCGAGGCTTGCGACGACACTCGGGGACGACCCCCGCGTTGAACATTTCGTTGACCATCGAGCCCATCTGTGGCTTATCGCTCACATAGTCTTTATCTACAGGTTGAATCTATCATCTTGATGGCTTCTACCAGTTCACCACGCTTGCAAGAAATGAGCGACGATACCGCTGCCAGGACGACCAGCGGAGGCTCGCAGTCACGTACAAATGATCATCGGCGCCACGTAAGCGTAGGCAAGTCACCCTCTACTGTGTACATGCCTGCTGCCTCCCCTCCGACCCCCGCACCATCACCTGGCCCGGCCAGTTCCCTCTTCGCGGACGCCTTCCACCTCTCCAAGGCACACTCAGCATCGTACGATCTCGCGAATCTGTCCCGCATCGAGTTTGCCAACTTAATAGCCCTGGGCCCCGCATCTCGTAAACGCTACCTTGTGTCTCTCCTCAATGACTGCACACCATCCGAGCTTCTATTCATCTCACAAACTATTGCCCCCATGCTCAGACGTGATTTCCTCGCGGAACTCCCCCCGGAGATAGCGCTGCATATCCTTAGCATTGTAGACGACCCGAAAACGCTTGCCAGAGCTAGCCAGGTTTCCAAGCGGTGGCACGATCTTGTTCAGGACGAGTGGCTTTGGAAAACCATGTGCGGGACATATCGTTTTAATATGGAAATAGCTAGCACCGAAGAAACCGAATTTGACGACGAGTTCGTCGAGGAACCCTCCAGAGAGGCGGATTCGTTCCCGGCCCATCCGATGGATCCAGCCCTACAAGCTCTCACGGCGGAAGAAAGTTTGAAGCGACAGGAACAATCTCCTCTATCTTCCTGGAGGCGAACTTTTAGTGACAAGCCGGCTAACGATGCTTCGCCATCATACCGAAAACATTTTCAATACTCCTACGTCATAAGTGAGTGACCACTATCTTCGTAAAACCAATATACTACCCTGGAGTCAAGTGTCTAACATGCGAAGGGGGGGATATCTTCTTTGTTCGCACCGCATGCCCATCGCGACACCTGATGGTGGTGTTGTTACATCCGTAGCATTGGACTCTGATCGCGTCGTTGTCGGCTGCGCCAATTCAAAGGTTCACATCTACAGTGCCAACACCGGTGTTTTATGTCGCACACTCATGGGACACGATCAAGGTGTGTGGGCAGTACACCTTGTCAGTCGTGGTGGGTATTGGGACGAACCCGAGGACGATACCACGGCACCTAGTGATGATTCGGCGACATCGTCATCTTCCAACTCGCCTACAAACGGCTGCGTGCACGCGAAATATCGTCGTGCATTGGGACTTGACACCCCGAAGAAGAGACGGTTAAGAACGGCACAACGATCGGAGAGTCCGGGGAAGCCTAGCGACCTGTGTTGTAATTCAGAAGGCTGGGGTCAACCCAATCCGATCGTCGTCAGTGCTGGCTGTGATAAGAGTCTGCGCGTCTGGGACGTGGTATCAGGGTATGAACTTTGTAGTCCCTTGCATCTATTGCAGGCTGATCACTATTCCCTGTAGCCATTGTATCTACATTCTACGAGGTCACACCGCCACTATCAGGTGTGCCCGTGTTTTACACAACCGTCCAATCGCGGTGACTGGCTCTCGTGATACAACGGTTCGAGTTTGGGACATACAGAAAGGCCGAATGCTTCGAATATTGCAAGGTCATTCAAATAGCGTCCGATGCCTCGATGTGTGCGGTAATAGGGTAGTCAGCGGAAGTTATGACGCGAGTTGCCGAGTATGCCCATTACCTCTGTATATGTGCATCCTGATGGATATGGTGTGGCAGATATGGAACGTGGATACAGGAGAGTGTCTACACGTCCTTGCCGGCCACGAGCAAGAAATCTATTCAGTCGCATTCGATGGTGTTCGCGTTGTCTCTGGAGGAATGGATACAACAGTCCGTGTATGGGATGCCATCTCAGGGTCAGTCTATCCCCATGTATTGATCTTCCTTATCTCGGACACTCCAATGGCCATTACAGGCAATGCATTGCACTGTTGCAAGGACATACGGCCCTCGTATGTCAATTACAACTCTGTCCCACCACTGGGCTCCTCGCCACCGGCGGATCCGACGGACGTGTCATTACGTTTGATCTGCACAACTACACCTCCTTGCAACGTATCTCCGCGCACGATTCTTCTGTCACGTCTCTCCAGTTCGACTCGAACTTCCTCATTACCGGCGGCAACGATGGACGGGTAAGGATGTACGAAACCCAGAGCGGGGCTTCTGTCAGAGATTTGAGCGAGCGATGTGAGAGCGTGTGGAAGGTGGCTTGCAAGGGGGGGACATGTGCGATCATGTGTAAGAGGTCAGGGAAAATGGTGATCGAGATCTGGACGTTTAGGCCGAGGACGTGATGTATCTTTGAGATGTACTATAGCCCTATCAGTAAGGATATTCACCCATGTACTGTATTGTTTTATGTATTCTGTACGGTTCGGACAAGCGTCTCGTTTCACGCATGGTTGTAGTTGATCGATGATCTCGGATCTCTACCCGGTGATTGGCATCCTGGCCAGCATGTGCACTACCGAGATCATAGAGGTGTCCGCGAATAAATCATGTCTAGGACGAACCCGACCATTAAATCTTTTTGGTTGTGAAACCATTTTTGTGTCTTCAAAGGGAATCTCTTATTAATTAGGACCGACAACCATGCACGTCCAATGATGCATCCACCCGCTCTCCTTATCGCCCAAGGACGTAAAAAAACGGTTCCCCGCCTCGTTATATGCATCGACATCCGTCCAGTTCCACCCTAAGGCCCCTCCACCCAGATCCCGATGCTCTTCCGAGATCAAGTCCAGGTCACCTCGACCCTCGCCGCTGAAATCCAGCTTCTCCATCATCGCACGAACGACCAGCCTTCCGAGACCTAGACGTTGATACTTTGGGTCTACACGCAACGCCCCGATGCTTCCGTCGGGATGCATCAATGCACACGAAACAGGCTGTCCTTCGTCCGCTCCCCTTTTCCCTCGAACCCGGAAGCAAACCGAGTACGGCGCTCGCGACAAGATATACGCCTCAGAACGCGGAACGGTCGAAGCACCGTGTACGAATGGTACATCAGACGCTCGGATCTGGGAGACCTCCACCCCCACCTCTGAGCCGTCGCCACTCCGTACCGTCGTCCAGGGACTCACCGGTGCCAGTGGCGGACTGTCATCTTCAAACGCGCTGTGCGGAAACACGTATCGCATGCCGGGGTGTTGAAACGTTGACATGGGCGCCAGAACGTGGGCCCACTTTGCGTGAACGGCCCAGATAGCGATCATGGGTAGATCGGTGTCGATGCGGTGCCTGTGGGCGGTAAGGACAGAGTCGTATGTGGGACGCGCCTCGCTGGCGATGTCTCGGAGGCGCTCGAACACCCGCTTGACATGCGTTTCCTCCGCCTCCGTTGGCGGGCTGGACGTGCTCGACTCGCACGAGCAAAAAAAGCGGAACTGGTGGTCGAGATGGGAAAAGGTGACGATCGAGAACAGCGCTGGGGGGTCGATGGTTGAGATGGTACCAGAATGGATGGGTATGGTGGACCAGACAACAGCTTTGGATGAGTCGACTTTTTGTAGCGTGCTCGTGCGAGGAGCTGTGTTGAGGATGGTCCCCAGGATGTGGAGGCTGTAGGGTACATGTGGGGCGAGCAGCCCGATGAGCGCTGCCAAGGTACTGCGACAGTCGGTACTCAGATCAATACGATCGAGCCGTAGTTCCAACGTGCTCATCGATCGTGATATGCAGCTTACCCTGGGACCGAGACTGGCACGTCCATTGTCCCATCGGTGCTTGTCTGATGACCAGATGAAACCCAATAAAGCAAGCCGTTATCGGTGCATGCTCCTACCGATCTCCATTTAGATTGCATCGGAATATCGAGTGGAAGGCAAACAGAACGTACCGGGAAGAAATGCACCCTGATCTCGCTGGCAATAACCTTCAAGGGCACTGTTGTCAAGGTAGTCAATACAAGCTATGAAATAGATCAGAGCATCATGATACATACATCCTTGTCCCCAGGCCCAGGTCCGGCAAAGGCTGAAACCTTGGTCATGAAACAAATGCGGCGGGCCCTCACTTTTCTAGCGTAGGAACGGCCCTGAATCTCCTTCATTCCTTCCAATGACAGCTTTCAAATGGCCTGTAGTAGAGTCGTTAACCGATAACACTACGCATCGTCTTCGCAGATGCTATCGGCGTATGTACAGTATTCTCAGCAGAGATCAACTTCGTGAAATCCCCTCTGACCTCGCCGATGTACCACAGCTCTTCTCTAGTTCCTCCTCTTCCTTTCTCAAACGTGCAGTAGCAGCCTCCAACGCTCGACGCCGTCTATCCTCATCTGAATCACCCAGTGGTATTCCATTTCCTCCAAGGACGTGAATTAATTCTTCAGCTTCCTCGTTTGATGAGGGCTCGTAGCCACCTCTCAAATCCGACAAGTAGTGCGTTCCACGTTTTTCCGCAGCCTCGAACTCGGCAACTTCCTTGTTGAGCTGCGAGTTGAGTTCTTTGAACTAGTGTATGGCATGCCAGACAGAAATCAATTCCGGTTCCAACGAAGGAAAGTCGGGATATCTCACATTAGTATCATGATCACTCCAGACATTGTGTGTCAGTTCATGACAGAGCACACGACGGACTTCTAGATAAGGTCTGAACCCATCATAGGCATCTGTCCGTATGCGCAGTTTGATGGTTTGTCCCGCGCCGACATTGAGTCCTAGTAGGTGAGGTTGTTCGTGGGGTGCGAGCTCGGTCAGCACACCAACAGAAAACTTGTGTTTCTGCATGACGTGTCGAATTGCTGGATCTTTTGACAGCTTCGATAATCGTTCGAGTGCGGTTTCTGGCTTTGGCAAGTGGCTCAGCGGTTCGATCTTATGGAAAATATGTGTCGTCGAGGCGACAGTGGAGGAGGCGGTCGAACGGACCTACAATCGAGATCGATTCCAGCGTTCATTTGATGTACATGAAAGACCCACCTTGACTTGGGGTTTAAGAGCTCGTTCACGCAAGATCCTCTCCCTCCGTTGGTGTTCCGACTCGGTCGCACTGAGAGAGTTTATTTCCTGCACAGTCGATCCTAGCATCTGGACCTTTAACCCATCCCGAAGACCAATCTGGGCTAACGTGAGATGTTCTGCGTGTTGAACTTTCTTTCCTCGAAACAAGAGCTTCTGAAGGGACGGAGGCACTGACGTCAGCTCTTCCAACTGGGCTTCTAGGTGCGTCAGAGGTGCATCGGATGGCAGCGAGAGCTCGTGTGTTGTACCACGAAAGCTGATTGAGAGAGAGATTGTTTCTGGAATCGCTGAAGACATGACTGGTAAGACGAGATTGCAGACAGGAGCTGAGTAAGAGATGGCCTAACCTGAACCTGGTAGACTTGAAAGCGTTATAAATCGCACGTGGCCTGAACACTACTCATTCACTAGGTTTGGGATAGTAGCTTCATGAGACTTTACGTTACGGTACCAACCTGCTGCTCTAATCCAGCTTGAACTTATCGTCGATCCCCGAAAACAGCGAACTCTCTGCAAAATATTCCCCAGAGCCCGCACTAGTTGCCCAATCAACATTAAATATCATCGACCATAACGATGACCATGATCAATGTCGTTTGTCACTTGTAAGCACGCCACCCTCATTTTATCAAACAATATACCTCGAGTGCTTCCAACAGACACCTGGACATCATCCAGCTTTGCCATATTGCAAGCCACTCGGATAGCCAATGCAGTGGAAGAGTATTCCGAGCCAGACGTCATTAGCGAAACGCGCCAGTCAAGAAGCAGCTCATCCCCGAACTCAACACGTAGTATAGTCGTTACGAGAGCCAATTGCCAGGTAGAACTTCTGATCTTGCTACCAATCTTCGAAAGGCACACCGTATACGAGTACTACCTGTGATGATATTTGAGGCTGATACCCCGCAGTGAGGTTGTCGCAATGACTGATCACTTGCTTTGTGCGGAGCAACGTGCATGAGGCAGCACAGGGCAGAGCCCACAAAGCCATGCTATCCCACGGCCTGACTAGAAAAGCAGAATAACTCCGAAAAGAAGGTTCGATACCAAGACCCACAATATCTCGGCATTGGGAGGGAGATATACGTGTAAAGGACAGCTTTCATATCAACGCATGTCATGAATGTGACCATTTGGGTTTGCGTTTTTCGGCGAACGCAGCCATACCTGGAGACATTCGTCAGGGTACCATGCACGTGATACAAGCACCTCCCAAAAACCCACCTTCTTTCTGATCTTTGGTCGCGAACAAAGCATGAAAGAGCCTACGTTCGAACCTTAACCCTTCCGCAAGCGGCAATTCGAATGCGGCATTGACCGCTTCCTTTCCAGCGGCCACGGCCACGCGCCCCTTGTCGGCCATACTTTCGGCCATCTGAATCGCGGCGTCGACGACCCCAATGTTCTCGGGTACGACTCTGTTGACGAGCCCCCATCTTTCAGCTTCGTCGGCGCTGATCATGCGGCCCGTGAGGACCAATTCCATCGCGCGAGATTTACCGATTAGACGTGCGAGACGCTGAGTACCACCACCGCCAGGAATAAGGCCTAGGTTTATCTCGGGTTGCCCGAGCTGCGCGGAAGGCGAGACTAGAAGGATGTCGGCTTGAAGTGCTAGCTCAAGACCTCCACCGAGCTACGATCGTCAACGCGAGATGGTCTGGGAAAATGTCAGCACATACTGCGTAGCCACTGACTGCGGCGATGACGGGTTTGTTCAATTTGGAGATGACCTCCCAGTTGGCGAGGAAGTTGGACGTGTAAGCTTCGGCGACTGGAAATGAGTAATATGAACATGCCGCAGAAGAGGGTAAAAACTGGTGATTACATGACTTGTCTTTCATCTCCTTGATGTCAGCTCCGGCTGGGCGATGGTTTCGAGTAGGTTCACGCAAACAACAGCATGAGTGATTGAAACGCATTGCGTACCTGCGAACGCTCTGTCTGAACCGGTGAGGACCATTGCGCCAATATCGGCATCGACATCTGCCTCTTTGAGCGCACTTGCGATGTCTCTAAAATGGGCAGCGTTGAGGGCATTTAGGGCCTTGGGTCTATTGAGAGTTATGAGAGCCACTCCAGGCTTCGGTCTTGATACCAGCACGTTCTCATAGCGCGCAGACAACGATGTCGAGAAGAACCGGGCAGCATACACAAGTCGCGCTGTGCGAAAGGCATGACGAGACACGGTAGCAAAAGACATGGTCGAGGTCTCAGACGCTGTTGGCCGCCCGCTTCGACGTCACCATTCCCGCCTGTTTCTCACGGGAGTGCAACCTGCCTCACTACAATATTCTTTGACTAGACCTCGCCATGTATAGTAGCAGCAAATAGCCATCTCTCTATCTTGGAACACAACTCCAAAAAAAAATAGGAACGTGTAGCTGCGACCGATTGGCATAAATACGGTTGTGCTGTGGTGAAACTCGAGTTTCGCAGCCCGGTGTGATACCGGTAGATCAACCAGGCCAAGCTTTGCGTCCAATGCGGTTTCTCACACGAGTCCCACCCTGTCACCCTCGCCGAGACTCTCCTCCACCACATCCATATATCTGCTTTAATCTATAGGACACCCACTCGTAAACCAACACCGGATAGAGCCCTGTGTGAAACTACATGCATAAGGCTGGGTGCTTGGGGGCATTGGACCGAAGCTCGTAGTGGTGTGGCCGCCGTCACCGAGGAACTTTCCTACATTTCGACAAGATCCGCCCAGAAATTGGCCCCTGCAGGCTGCCATTCATCGTCGGTCTCGAGGTAAGCAGAAAGCTTATCATAAAGCGCCGGTGTCCCTGACAGTTGCCAAGAGGAAGCATCTGATTTTCCTTCTTAGATCCCCGAATCCATGTAATGCGGTGAACATTGCTGGTACTGATAGGCTCCACTCAATCACCGGTGCTCAGGCTGTGGTAACGAAAGTGTTCTTCAGCCCCTCAGTCTGCTCCGAATCCTGCCGACTCAGGACCTTTCTCATCGCCGAGGTCGTTCTCATCTTCCTTCCACCATGTACTGTGAACATGCCACGCACCCAACCTTCCCTCCCGAAGGCGTCGCTCTGCGCGTCATGAAGGCGTCCGACCTCCCTCACGTACGCGGACTACATGTGGGTATATCTCCACATGCAATGCATTCCGTCTCACCAGCGTCACCACTACGTGCAGCGCAACCTCCTACCTGTCTCCTATCCAGCAGCATTCTTCATACAACTTCTTGTTAACCCGGGACGGCTCTGCTTGGTCGCGATAGATCACGGCGCTATCGTTGGCTTTGCTTCAGCAGCCATGGGTCTCTTACAACCAAATTCATTTGGAGAACACACACGGGATACTCCTGCCGATCGGGAGTACTCCGAATCGCGCTCCGACATCCCCCGGTCGCATATCACCCTTCTCACGCTCGGTGTTCTGCCTGCGTATCAACGTAAAGGGATTGGACGATCTCTGGTGCACGGTGTCGTCCAACGTCTGGAGGCGTCATGCAATGCTGCTGCACACCCGCATCACCCCGCGTCGTCCGATCGGATTCCGAGCCAAGACAACAAGACTGCTGTTCTCGTCCAAGTGCAAGTTGCCCAGTCTAATTCCGCAGGCAAGTGTTTCTATACGCACCTTGGGATGATGGACCAGCAAGGCTGCGACGCTTTACGCCTTCGGGTTGGGCCCGGATCAGGAACGTCTTTCATGGCGGGAGTGATGTGTGTATGAGCGGAACGAGTGACTCGGAATGTAACTTATCGAAATAGCTGTTACTAATATCTGGTCCTGAGGAAGACGAGTACGTACTGCTGTTTGCTGCTTTCGTATTTGTCAAATGGGCTATCGATGGTCCACCCCGCAACTAACATTCAGCTTTGTCAATGTGGCGTATGTACAGGTCGAACCTGGATTGGGACTCGTTCCTCCTATAAGTTTTCCTTATAAGGTAATAGACTTTCGGAACCGGCATTAGAGCAAGTCACAGTTCCGCAGCCATGTGGAGGGATGATAATTCGAAAATGCCCTAAAGGACGTCGCTCGTGGTGGTCGATATTTCTGGGAGTCTGCATCCTGATTCATTGTAGCTTCAGCATCTGCGGATCTTTTTCATGAACTGTGATTCGGTTTTCTTTGTTTTCGTCTACGAGGTTCGTGACGACTACAGCTTAGGAGTTCGTGGATCATTGGGCCCGTGGCATGCAACGTTACCCGCATTTTTGAGTTGGTTTCTTTTCACCGAGCTATGTGTCTTTGGCGGCCGCTGTCTGTTCATTTTTTTTTTTTTTTTTGAAACCCCGGCGAGCTATCCCGAAACTAAAAGGCATGGTACCCACCCCGCACGAGAGCGTAGGATAACGGAGAGAGAAAGGTTCCCCGATGAAACCATCTCAAACCCGAGTGGATTGACCATCAACTGGTTGCCCGGTGGGCCATGTTGAAACGCCAAAAATGTGACAGAGTGTAGATTGCTAGCGTAAGTGAGGAGTGGGTCAGACACATATGCCCTGAACACATTCGAGAAATTGAAATGTACGGACTTGTTTCACGATAATTCAGTCCTCAACTGTGCATTGTCGACGCTGGTTGTTCGCCGTCGCCAAATGTTTTTTTCCGCTTGATGATTCTCCAAACTTCATTGCACACGCGCACTTGGCATATACGGTTTGCCAAGCCTGCCTGGTGCGGCGATAGAATTAAAGCCTCGGGGTTGGCCGTTCTACGTTACTACCTCAGATCTGCAAAGACAGGAGTCAGGGATCAGGATTCTTTAAGCGTGCCCAGTGGGCTCGGCTAAGCCGCCTGGCTCTTTTTGGAGTCACTTACAGTCCGTTTGGCCAATCAGAGCCTCCCAAAAGATTCGTGGATTGAGTACGTCACTTGTCTGCTTTGCAGATGCCCCCCTCCCCGGCCTATGGCTCTTTCGGCTCCCAGAATGGATGAGACGGACCTCCAGGATTGGGGAGCCGAATATGTAATCGCTCCGAACGTCACAACAGATCACCCGCCACTCCAAAGACAGTGCGCAACGTGGTCACTTGACGACTCCACTGGTCGCTGGGCCCTGTGATTGGAGGACGGCTAGTAAGAAAGGAAATTCAAGGTCGCCTAACCCAAAACCAGCACAGCCCAAAAACCAGCCCGATGACCGGATGTAGTATCGAGGAAGGTGGAGGCTCGCCTCGCTGAGTGGGGCCCCGGCGGCCGACTTTCAGATTAGTAGTGCGACGAGCCTCCAAGCAAACTGCGAGAACTACCGTAGGGCCAGTTACATCTTGAGAGCACCGCCGCCTCGCCGACTTCTTGAGGCTACTCCGACCAATCCTCCAAGTGGCCAACCATCCACACCATACTGTGAACTAGTAGTTTCAGTTGCCATGCAAGCTACCTTTGATGATCGGTGACAGGAGTTCTATCTGACGTGATACATACATCGTTGACGTGCCAAAACTAGCACTCGTGTCATCACTCGTTTGCTGCGGGGCACCCTTATCCGAGTGCCACGAGATCTGCGGGGGTTGGCCTGCCAGTTAGCCTAGGAAAGTGTCACTTGTGTGCACATGATACCAGGGTCCATACCCTGCGGATATGAACGGAGACCGCCGCTCAGTTAATCGCTGAAACTTGAAACTTGAGTAATGTCAGGGCGACTTTCCGCGTGGTCATGGTGCGACGAATATAATTTGTGCTGTTTTTTGGCCTATAGATGGCAAGAGTTGCGTCTTTGATCGATAAAGTTACACACTGACACCTGTTCGGGAGTCTCGGTCTTTACAGCACGTGCCGCCGTAAACTTGGTGACAGTGCCAGTTGATCGGCACCACTACTTAGTAGAACGATTCGACATCGGAGCTGCTACTATGCATGTTTTCTCGTTCCTTCCAGACACCACCGCTCGACCCTCTGGTTAGGTTCGCCCGTCATGTCCGCGTCGTCCATCTTTTTGAGCCGGCTGTTCACCCGCAAGTGAGTGTTTATAGTCACATATCCATATCACCTCACTCGCTCGATCCTGTCTGTCAAGGTTATTCGCCTTTGCAGGGAACTCTCTACTGGTCTATGATTATCTTATCACTCTTTCCCTCGAGGTATGTTCGGTGCGGCAGCCGTGACATAGCTTGCTCGAGACGCTTTATCAACAGGTAACATATATCTGGGATGCTCCATGGTCATTTGTCAAGGCTCTCTTCCTGATCAACCGGTATGGGAATCTGATCGGACAGACATTCATTATGGTGGAGGAGGCAGGCTACCTAAGTCATGGTTCTCAAAGAGTATATCCCCCGTCGCGTTTCTGCATCACCTGTCGAGCTCAATCGGATGCCAGTTTTGTAGGAGTTTCGGCTTGTACATCGCATTCTTTGGAGTCCTCTCGGGGGAATCAACCCGCCGTGAGTACGCCAGTCACACCCCCAATCGTTCATATTTGGATGGCAGAGCGTAGTTTTGGTTGTGATGCGCGCTTGTGCAATCCTGGGACTCAAGCGCAGCATCACAGTGTTGGCAACTATACTATATGTTCTTTGTGCTGCAGGTATCCTTCTTGGGTCAACATTCTTGGTGGGGCATGATGGCTCACGTGAGTGTTGTCTCTTGAAACCCTTTTGATACGTCACAACTTTTGGCAGCTGCGCAATCTGAAAATCTCCCCGCGATTGATGTATGCTTTGCGCCGATGCCCTGTATGTTGTCTGTTTTTTTCCTATCCCTTTGATCTCAGTTTAAAACTTTGTAGCCAATTTTGTAAGTTTCTCTTCTTTCCGAGGCATGTCGGAACGTGCTACAACCTTGTATTCTCCAGTGGTTGCTCTGGATCATACCGTGGGTGAATCGTGGTTAGAGACAGCCTACACAGTTCTCATTCGCGGTACAGATTTTCTCTCGATAGTTTTATAGTGGCAGTCGTATCGTATAGTCTCTATCGGGCGACCAGGTGGACCCGTAGCTACAGCTCGTCGCCATTGATCCGCCTTCTCGCACGAGACGGTGAGGCCATTTACGATCCTTTCACCTTTCCCGCTATGCTGACTCGATCTTCTAGCTCTCTGGTTTTATTTCGTAAGAATGTCCAGGAATTCTTTTTGGGGGCGTCGATCTAACGTGTATGCAGGCAGCGTTGTTCAACGTCCTGTTTTTCATCGTATGTTGGTACGTCGTTCATGCCCACCGTGTCATCGTTCATCTTTTTCACTCGGGAATATATGATCAGGACCGTATTTCGTCTGGTAAGGATCACACCGATGCGTCGTCGACATGTCATGCTGACCCAAAGAAAAAAAAATTACATTCCATCACCATCAAGGATCCAAGAAACATGTTGTCAACCTTGTGAGCGACTCCCCCAAACGATGACACATCCTGCCTTTTTTTTTTTTGCTGATTGTGCCTTCTCGCGACGTGTTTCACCGCAGGTTTTCGTTTCCTATTCTCTCGGTCGTTGGACAACGTCTCGTACTTAACCTTCGAAGATTCCGATTGCAACCGGAATCGACGCGCGAGCTCAGCCGGGAGGTACATAGACAAGCGGCAGTGATGGATGATGACAGGTCGGACGGTGCGCTGGAGCCAGACGTAGAATTGGAAGAACTCGGAGGGGCGCGGAGAGAACGACGTGGGTGGCCCAGCTTCACCGTGCACACACAAACCCGATGAGAAGGAATCAAAATATTACTTCCGGGCAAGGTTGTATTGCAAGGATACGAGTTTTCCGGGCGTTGCTTGTGGCCCAACGGGCAGATGACCTGAACGTTTACATTAATATATAATGGATTTTTGTGTCCTATACATACCCGCGGTTTATATTATCCTGTAGCTACTTTTGTCTTCTCTATATACGGTAAATAGTAAAAAGATCTCATCCGGCTGGAGCAGCAACCTCGTCACCACCAACCCCCTCTGCGGTTACAATCATATTCGCCGTTTCCATCGCCTCCGGCCCTCCACCTGCTGCGCTCTCCGGTACCACCTCTGGATCCGTCGCCATTGCGTTGGGCACCGCAACCATTCCCTCCATCTCCACTTCCATCGCATCCTGAGGTTTGGCAACCTTGTCATCCTCGGTCTCCATTTCTGCCATCGCTCGTCTGACAGACGAACAACCATCAACGACAAAGTCAGGAGAAAGAAAGGAAGCCACGCACGCAAAGGCATCTCGACAGTCCTTCCGGATGCTCGCCGTCTTCCAACGTTGCCGACGTGACATCGGGGCTATCATTTCAGCGTCCAAATCTGGGGGTCGATAAGAGGGGGGGGG
>QGOH01010410.1:0-22636 GCA_003313155.1 Boletus sp. MG95 | reverse complement strand
GGAAGTGCGCAGACGAGCGCGAGGAGAGACAATCCCCTCTGTGGCCCACTTCGGAACCCCTCTGAGGGGGGTCAATCGCTGACATAAGCCAATAACACTGCAACACGTCGGCCCCAACTGACACTTCTCGTTCACTGCAGTGGCCATGCCAGCTGCCTATCCGCTCCCTGAGAATCTCTCCCCAGCTGTCGTGTCGAATACTGCTTCTCTTCTCCGTATCATAGCACTCGGCCTCATATCAGGTGCTGCAATCGCTTCCCGTCTCTTTGCTGTCATAAATTTCGAGAGTATCATCCACGAATTGTATGTACCCCACTCCTTTCCCTGTACTCTCGCTCACCTCACTTCTCCGTTCTCAGTGATCCATGGTTCAACTAGTGTGTCTCCTCGTGCCGCTTTCGCGAAAGAAACTCATTCTGACGTCTCACAGCCGCGCGACTAGAGTGCTTGCTTCAAAAGGCTTTTATGTGGGCCTTTTCGTCGTCCATTCTGCAGGGACGCTCATTTACTTCCATAGGCATTTTGGAACTGGTTTGACCCCACAGCATGGTATCCCCTCGGTCGCGTCGTCGGTGGTACCATCTACCCCGGTCTCATGGCCACAAGTGGTGTCATATACAATATCCTCCACGCTTTGAACCTTCCTGTGGATATTCGTAACATTTGTGTCCTCTTGGCCCCAGGTTTCAGTGCTCTGACTGCATGGGCTACTTATATGTGTGCATTTCTTGCCTCGTTTGCCAATGAGATCACTCACACTCATGCTTAGGTTCACGAGAGAAATGAAGGATGACAGTGCTGGTTTGTTGGCTGCAGCTTTCATTGGCATCGTCCCCGGTTACATATCGCGTTCCGTCGCCGGGTCATATGACAATGAAGCCATCGCCATCTTCCTCCTCATGTTCACGTTTTTCAACTGGATCAAAGCACTCAAACAGGGCAGCGCGTTTTTCGGTGCAATCGCCGCTGTCTTCTACTTCTACATGGTTGCTGCATGGGGTTAGTACCCATCTTCCTGATACTCCCCGCTAGCAGGATTGACGTGAGATCCTCAAAGGTGGATATGTGTTCATCACCAACATGATTCCTCTTCACGCACTCGTTCTCCTTCTCATGGGTCGATACTCCAGTCGGCTCTACGTTGCCTACTCCGCTTGGTACTCCATCGGTACACTCGCAAGTATGCAAGTTCCGTTCGTTGGTTTCCAGCCCGTTCGGACGAGTGAACACATGGCTGCCTTGGGTAATCTTCCACGTCTCATTTGTTCATCGACCTTTGTTCACTATTCACCCCAGGCGTATTCGGACTTTTGCAAATTGTTGCCTTCGCACAGCTCGTCCGTTCCCACATCTCCTCAAAACAATTCCGGGAACTCTTGTTTGCGAGCGTCGTGGCCACTGGGATCCTTGGTTTCTTTGCTATCGTCGCACTCACGTACAAGGGCTGGATTGCCCCATGGACCGGTCGTTTCTATTCGCTGTGGGACACTGGCTATGCTAAGAAGTTCGTGCATTACCCTTCAATTACAGGGGTCTATCCATCTTACGTGTCAAACTCACAGGTACATTCCCATCATTGCCTCGGTTTCCGAACATCAGCCCACAGCATGGCCCTCTTTCTTTATGGATCTTCATTTCCTCATTTTCCTATTCCCAGCCGGTGTCGTGTTGTGCTTCCGTTCGCTCCGTGACGAGCACATATTCGTGATCATCTACGCCGTAATGGCGAGCTACTTTGCTGGCGTCATGGTCCGTCTCATGCTAGCCCTGACGCCCGTCGTCTGCGTGGCAGCCGCCATTTCGTTGTCGTCCCTTCTTGACACATATCTTGACCCCCGCGAACCAGACGCAGTGCAACCAAACGAATCATCACCGCAAGCGGCTTCCACGAAAGGTTCTAATAGCGCAACCCACGGTATATCGTCGAATACGGCCGCCACTCCCAAAAAGGCAAAGAAGAACAAGGAAAAGGAAAAGGAGCCAGCCGCAGTACCGGGAGGTGCCCTTGGCGAGCTCGTTTCTGGAGTCGCTTCCTCTGCTGCCGCTGCCGTTCACGCGTCTGACGAGCCCGCCTCCAAGTCCTCCAAAGGTATATTCGGTCTCGACACGCGCTTCGCCGTCCTCGTCAACACCCTCGGACTGCTCCTGTTCTTTGTCGTGCATTGCACATGGGTGACTTCGAATGCATATTCGTCTCCCTCTGTCGTGCTTGCCTCTGCTATGTCCGACGGAAGTCAGCATATCATTGACGATTTCAGAGAAGCATACTACTGGTTGAGACAGAACACGGCCGAAGATGCTGTTGTGATGAGTTGGTGGGATTACGGGTACCAAATCGCTGGTATGGCGGATCGCCCTACGTTGGTCGACAACAACACTTGGAACAACAGTGGGTTAAAGCAATCCCCTTTCCAGAGAGCGTTTTCCTGACAGCTTTGTTTAGCTCACATTGCGACCGTCGGCAAAGCCATGTCCTCTTCCGAGGAGGTGGCCTATCCCATCCTTCGCAAACACGACGTGAGCTATGTGCTCATCATCTTCGGTGGACTAATCGGCTACTCTGGAGACGATTTGAACAAGTTCCTTTGGATGGTTCGTATCTCGCAAGGTGTATGGCCAGATGAAATTCAGGAACCCAACTACTTCAACCAAGGGGAGTATCGCGTCGATGACCGAGCCACTCCGACGATGAAAGAGTCGTTGATGTACAAAATGTCGTATTACCGTTTCGCGGAGCTGTTTGGTGGACAGCAACCCGTGGATCGGGTACGCGGACAGCAAGTGCCTATCAACGGACCCAAACTGGACTATCTCGGTGAGTGGAATGTGAACCATGAGTTACGGGGGTGTCTCATATCTTCTTGTGATTGTAGAGGAAGCGTTCACTTCCGAGAACTGGATCGTGCGCATCTACGCGGTCAAGGGAGACGATATCCTCGGACGAGACCTCAAAACTGCCAACGGCTTCTCGGAGGGCAAGAAGCGCAAGCGCTCAAAGCCCATTTCGAGGCGGAAAGCCATCGCGAGCGTCTGAGGGTGTATCAAAGAGTCGCTGCGGACGTTGACAAGCAAAAACGGACAGTAGGGATATTTCGCGCCGTGAAGTGGTCGATGTCCGGGGATACGATGAATGGCGTATATGATAGAATAGACTCGTATCCAATGTTCCTCTCGCCTTTGAGCAGTAATCGTAATACGCTTGAACGACTGCCTACAGGGGCTATTTCAGTTGAGCCACGTCGGCTTTCGTGAGTCGGCCGTGACTCCGTCACATCTACAAGCTGCTTGACCTTGTACCACCAAGATGATACTACACACACTGACCGCCCTTCTGCTTGTCCTCCCCACGTTGGTGACAGCAGCAATCTTCCCCCCGGGCACAAAGGTCAAGATGTTGGATCCAAAAGGGTTCAAACGAGTCATGAAAAACAACGTATGCGCACACATCCTCCTTCTCACCATCGGACGCCACTGAACCAGATTTTATATACACACAGCGCACGAGCGTCGTCGCATTCGTGGCACCGTGGTGCGGGGTGAGTTCGTCCCGTTCCAGAGTTTCTTGTTCTAGGTCTTCTGTCAATGAGACACCTGACTCTTTCGTTGACGTTAGCACTGTAAACAAATGGCTCCGGAATACAGCAAGGCTGCTGGTAATCTCAGTCCGCTGGTGCCCTTTTATGCCGTCGACTGTGATGCCGAGTCCAACAGGCAGCTCTGCGCGTCTCAGGTGAGTACAACAATAACCCCGGCGGACGGCCGTGTGTGTCGAGCAGACGTCACGCTTGATGAGGGGTTGACGCTGATGCGTGCGCGCGCCCACGCACATACAGGAGGTACAGGGTTTCCCGACCGTCAAGGTGTTCCCTCGGGGTGGCCAGCTACCAGGACAAAAGTACGACGCGGGCGAACGGACGTCGAGCAACCTGATCAAGTGGGCGTCGCGGTCGGTTCCGAACAAGATCAAGGTGTTGTCGAACCAAGACGATATCTCCCAATGGCTCGACAAGGTTCGTTGGTCTTTTTCTCCCTGCCTTCGCTTTCTTCCCCCTCTCCTCTTCCTCTGTCCCCCGCCGACGCATATGGTTGCATGTTGGGCTCTGACGTTGTCGTGACTAGAATATGGACTTGCCACGCGTCATTCTTTTGAACAGGGATAGGAAATTCCCACTGTTGTGGCAGGTCCTCGGGAATAACTATTATAAACACATCGCGTTTGGCCACCACAATGATCCAGAGGGTAAATTTGCGGCCTCGGTTGGATTCACTGCGAGGGAAGAGGGCAAGTTCTCGAAAGTGATTGTATACCCCGCGGGGTCGAACGTCCCTATTCTATACGAGGGTGAGTCCTTTTACTCGTCCGTTCTCATCATGTTGGGTCACCGAGTATTCCGTGGTGTAGGAGGCAACAAGTACGAGCCGCTGGCCAAGTATTTCAGGTCGATAGTGGATGGGACAGCGGACTTTTTGAAGGCGTCGACGGAATCTTCGGCCAGAGATGAGCTATGATGTTATTTGCGAGGGTGGATAGCTATGTATCTGCAGTATCTCTACCCTCGGTGTCCGAGACCACACGCTGACACTGTCATGCCATGAACACCATATGGACACTTGAAGGTGATTACTATTCGTGTATATCCATTCCTATCTAATGAAGTCTGCGTCATCAACCATCTATCGCAGATTGCTGCATTCCTTGTTGTGATACATACCCTGCTTGGTCTCCAGTTCTATAGTGATCTCGTTCCCTTTCGTGTAGATCTAGAGTCGTCGGTCAGTTGGTGAGTTCATCTCCAATTCGCTGGCGATGCTCGAGTAACGCCCTCTGTCTCGCTTCCTCTGCATTTCTGGTGATCCCTTTCTGAACCTCTTCGTCCCAATCGGTGCCAAAACAAATCACGCCGTATTCGCTGATACCGACGGTGAAAAGTCCAATGACCTGGCCTATGGATACGTTGGTCAGAAGGTCCCTTGCGATGGATGATATCCAAGGCATACCTATCCAGAGACCTTGCAAACCAATATGTTGCCTAAACGCGAGCGTGATCCCGATCGGTAGCGCTAAAACATAGTAGGCGATGATGTTGAAGAAGGCACCAAGATGCTGACGGCCTGAAGGCCATGTTCCCTCAGCCAAACCCAGAGATGCAGACTACGAGACCCCGAGGGGGTGAATATGGCTTACCCTGCCCACGGAGAACGCCACCACACGAATTCGCTAATCCATCCGCAATCTATGAACGCGTGGTCAGATGTGGAGGCAAGTCTCGATATGCGTTGCCGAGAACTCGCCTGGAAAGATGCAACGAGTGGCATGACTTTGCTGACGAGGCGCACGACGTCCTCGTCGTCGCTGTATAGGTAACCGAATTGCTGGACGACCTTGTTTCAGAACGAATCAAAAGCGAGTGAGGGTGATGTTTGACTTGCGTCTCTAGCGGCCAGGAGGATGATCATAATCGTAAAGCCGACCAATACGCTGACAAGCGCACATGCGTGAGCTGCAGTGCGGGTACCAATGACGGACTTTGCCCCGATGAGGTTTCCTACGCGATTGGAGGCCACGACCCCTGGAATTCGGGTTGTTCTCGTTAACCCGCCCAAACCCACTTTCGGTTGGAGACCCACCGAAGCCAAACGGTATCGTGGCGATGACTTGAAGGAAAAACGGTTAGTCTCCGACCACAACGATCGAGCGACAGATGACTTACTCTGATCCGTGGTCATGATGACAGATTGTGCTGCCAATGCAAGCCCGCCCAGCCTTCCGGCTGCGAGTGCGACGATCTCAAACGCTGCCCTGTCGGGTCGTTTTTGGCGTTGCTGGAAATTCAATTCCCTCCGTGACGTTCTAGATCCACGTACCATTCCGTACCGATCATGAAGATACCCGGGAGCGCCAACCGGAGAAATGCGCGACAGCTCTTGGCGTTGAGGACGGCGCTGGGTTGTAAACCGCCCCAGGTTCCGTTTGCTTTGTGCGTGGGCGACAACCATGTGACGATGATCAATAGGAAGAAAGCCAGCCAGTAGGTAATCGACAATGCGACGGGGCAACCTAGCATTCCGAGCGGCGTGTAGTGAACCAAGATCACGTTCACCGCAAGATTGATCGGCCAGACAACGATCAAGACCAAAGTAGACGCTCGCATGATGCCTATTCGATAATGTTTCGAGGGATGGTGGGGGTGCGTGTTTAAAACAAGGGACTCAGAGACTTACCCTGGCACTGCAGGTATTTCTTGAGGGATTCAAACGCGATGAATCCAGGGGCTGCAAAGATGAGTATTCGCATGATGTCTTGTACGTCTTTGCAGAGACGGACGGGCTCTCCGATAGCCAAGAGGACGGATTCGATGAAAAACCACAATACGGCGATGGGGATGAAGAGGGCCCACAAGAGGACGACGCATCGCTGTAAATGTATGGACAGATCGGTCTTGCGGATGCCGCCCGTGAAGGCTTGTGATCCGAGCGTGTCCAGCGCGGATCCGCCACCGAGAGCGATACACCATCCTACAGACACGGAAGAAAAAAATATTTATGGGATCCTACGAGCAACGATTCGAATCATTGGGAAGTACTAGCCAGTCACGAATGCCAACATCATCGAAAATGCGGCGGCGGACAGTTCTTCGGGACCCAGGCGACCGGTCACCACGATGGCGACTGTCTGTACCGAGTTTTGTAGGATGTATGACAAGATGACTTCAAAGCAAGGGATTCAGTGTCAGGCTATGTTCGACGTCGCGAAACAGACAACGTCAATTGATCGTACCGGGGATGGAATCGACGACGAGAGAGCCGAGTAGTTTTGGCCCGAAGCGATGGGCCGCCCCTGCCCCTTCGGGAATTGTCGGGATTGGCGGAGAAGCATGATGGCGGCTGACTTGTCGTAGCGAGTCTCGCGCGTCCGGAAGAAGTGGTGAGGTTTCGCCCAAGCTCATCGTTTGCTCAGAAGAACTGAAAAAAAAAAACGAATAAAGAAAGGAGAGCGGCGCAGAGTTCAACCTCGTTTTGATGGACGTATCTGTGCTTATAACGCGGAGCACGGACCCCGGATAAGCGGGCGGTGTCATCGCACGATTGATTTCCCTCTTGCTGACATTTCTTCGCGCCACGGGAACATTTTGGAAAAACGAGGCCTGCATCGTGCTGATGCTTGGTGTCTCCTGCAGACAGTTTTCCGTGGCGTGACCACCGGGCTCCCGCTGATGAACCTTGTCTCTGTGAGTTATCTCTCGACTGGGTGACATTGCTCCCCATCCTTTCCCAATCTCTTTGCCTCGAGGCTGAAAAAGGGCGTATCCAATGCGACCTCTTATCTCGGAAAGCTCGTATCTTTCGGACCATTCCATGGCATGAGGCGGGGGAGACGATCTTCTTTTCCCAAGACGAAACCTTTTTAGCTGCGTTCAATTCCCCCTGGATAGGTTCAACGCGAATTCTATCGCCCATCGTTTGAGGCCCTGCGTCAGCACGACTGTGCACTTGCCATCCTTTCTCATCCGCTTAACCACACCACGTTTGACATTCTGACCGTCTTGCCCGATATGCGAGCCCAGTTACCTGTCCTCGTCGCCGCTGTGTTTGCTTATGTCGCCATCGCCCATGATAACCACGAGCGCAATGAACAGATGCCTCTCGGGTACGTCAAGTATCCCTATCAGGCCGTCTACCCCGGCGACAACGAAGGTAGAGTCATATAGTTCCTATACCAAGGGTTTCACCTCTAAGCTGAACGATTTAGTCACCGCTGACTCCGTCTTCTCCGGTATTGCTACGTTTGCGAAGTTACCGTGGGTGCAATGTCTCGGTAAAGAGAGAGATACCGCGTTTGATATCGCCTTCATCGGCGCTCCATTCGTAAGCAATATAACCTGTGTGCGCGGAAGCGATTTACACCATCACCTGTCACAGGATACTGGTACTTCATACCGCCCTGGTGCTCGCTTCGGCCCCGCTGGTATTCGCGCGGGGTCGCGTCGTTTGACTTTGTACGGAGGCTACAACGTCCCCCTCGAAGTGAATCCTTTTTTGTCGGGGATCAGGATCGTCGACTGCGGTGACATCCCCGTCACGCCCTACGACAACAAACTTGCCATCCAACAGATCGAGGATGGCCACAAGGAGCTCCTCCACAGGCCGGCGTTCTCTCCTCTCGGCAATGACGCGCTGACGGGCAAGCCGCTCGTTCCCATTTCCGCTGATGGCAAACATCACCCAAGGATCGTCACGCTTGGCGGTGACCATACGATCGTCCTGCCCCTTCTCAGGTAAGCGTCGTCGTCCATCCCTCTGATTTGTTGTGTTGACGAGCCCCCGATCTCACCATAGGTCCATCCACTCCGCTTATGGCCCCATCTCCGTCATCCATTTCGACTCGCACCTCGACACATGGAAACCATCCGTCTTTGGGGGCGCCCCATCGGACCAAGCCGCCATCAACCACGGCACCTACTTTTACTGGGCCAGTCAAGAAGGTCTCGTCAAGAATGGCACCTCCATTGCAAGTATCTCGTTTCCTTTCTCATTCGTTTCCTTTCGAGTGTCTGGCGAATGCTTTGATCCTAGTTTATCCGTTGATTCTAGCATGGTGCAATTCGGACGACGTTGTCGGGTCCAGCGGACTATGCGAATGATGACGCCTCTGGGTTCCAGAGGATAGAGGCGCGTGAGATCGATACGATCGGTGAGCTTCAAGTCGAGCGAGACACTCCTTTGCCACTGACGATGTGAATAACTGTCGTTTTCCTTTTTCATTTCGTTGACAAGGCACCGATGGCATCATCAAGAAAATTCGAGAGACCGTCGGCAACCGCCCAGTATACCTCTCGATCGACGTGCGTCGTTTTGTCCTTTTTTTTTGCCTGTTGGGAGCGTGGTGAGACCCATACCTTGAATAGATTGACTCGATCGACCCCGCGTTCGCGCCTGCGACTGGTACGCCCGAGACTGGAGGTACGTCCGGTTTTTCCTTCTTCCTCCACTCGTTTCGACACAGCGATTGCATTGTGGACATTGATATCGATACATGTTCTAGGTTGGTCGACGCGCGAGCTGCGCACGATCTTGCGCGGTCTGGACGGTCTTTACATCGTCTCTGCCGATATCGTCGAAGTCGCTCCTGCGTACGACACGAACGCCGAGTTGACCACGATGGCAGCTGCCGACGTGAGCTTTGCTTGCCCTCCCCCTCCCTGTCCCCAGAAGAGAAGGATCTGACGCGAGACATGATTGTAGGTCTTGTACGAGGTGATCAGCGTGATGGCCAAGACACCTCTCGGCAAAGTTGCCGACTGATCCCACCTATCTTTTCTTTTTTCTCGAAACAAGTTTTTTTTTTGGTTCTGCCCTTCTTGTGAATGGTTTTCCTGTATGTTCTCTTATCGCCTGCTGTATCGTCGTCGGTGCTTTGGTGGGTTCGTTGTACATAGATTTCCTCCTCGAGGTGTACGAAAGATCGTCTGGTAGAATTGGATTTCGATGTTCCAAAGAGTTACACGGAAGAACTCAATCACGATCGGCGTTCGGTGCGTTGCTCTCTCCTCTGGATGGAGAGCGTATGTATACACGGGTTGAAACTGTTTTTTCACTCCTCGACTTGTTCTGCCGATCCGACATGTCAAGGAAAGAAAGATGGAAATGGACTGGCTGGTCGACTAGCTGGATCCATCGTGTGTTCATGGGTAGGCGCCCGTGCGCGACCGGCTTACGTGACACTGAATGTATGATCATGCGGACTCCTTCGAGCTAGGCCCTCCCTCGGCAAGATAGATTCTACTTGCCTCGACGCGCACGCTACAGGTACACACTACTAATACAGAACGACTCGATGGCACCCGTATCTCCATACCGCTACACACGAAAAATAAAGAACAAAGAATAAGCGCAAGTCAGACGCGTGCGAGACCACGTCGTCGTCGAGTTCCATCGTGGTGCCAAGAGCCCCCCCCCCCCGGATACGAGGAAGCGTGCACCGTCGACCGTTGAGGCGACTCAGAGTGCCCGAAAGATGACGAAGCGAACTTGGTGTAACGTGAGAGGACAACGTCGTCGCGTAGCTGTTCCCCGCCCCCAAGACGAGGGCGTTGAATTGCGCGCGCGACCCGCTCGCCCAAAAAAAAGAAAAAAGGATAAAGACAATCCATACCTCCCACGCCAGTGCCAACGAGCACAGACATCCGACACGCACCATCCATGTGACCCCGATCGCTGCTGGCAAACAAAAGATCCGGAATGGACTCCCTCCAACGCGTTCGTTCTCGGCTCGGAACTTGTGTCGCTGTTTTTTTTTAATTGGATCACGCGCCAAATCACCTCACCGTTCACGTGGGGACGCTTTTTCCAACAAAGGTCGTTTTCACCGATCATAGGTACTAGTCATTTTTGGTGAACGCCACAAACGTGTCGACACGCAACGCAACAACGCGCGTCGCGTGCATGAGCAAAAATGGGAGCGTTGTCTCAAACGTAGGACTGGGATCGTCATCAGCTGGGTCTACGCCGGCATCAGTCATTCCCGAGTCTACCCATTCGGTGTGGGTAGATCGCCGCCAGCGTTTAAGCAAGACTCGATGTTCGCTATGCCGAGGGTGCTATACTACAGCTATGAGGGAGACGACTTGGAGATCGACACGCACAAACGTAGATCCAGTAGGCGTGTGTGCGTGAGGTCCCCCTCGATGACGAGTTCAGGCACTGATAAAAAAGTGTCTGTGACAGCCACAGGACTTGTCAAGTTGTTCATGTGACGCCAACACCTCGCTGGGATGCATCACATCGGACTCGAGTGGCGATGACGCGCGGACGCACGTCGAGTCCACCAGTATTGGTAGCACCCTGCAGGGTCAAACCACATGACGCCGTGTGGGGACGAGATGGGGAACACGGAACAACAGAACGCCGGGATGCTGTGCACGTCAATATGTCAAGGCACGGACTGACCACTGAGGTATTAAAGCCTGGGATCATAATCGTGTTCAGGACCCCTGGTAGGTTACGCAATGCCTCGTGGACGTCGTACAACCAAGGCTGCAAGGAACTTGAGAGGCCAGATGCCACGAAAGCCGCTCGCTACCGGTGAAAGACGTGACATTGCGCTGGAGCCAAGTCACAAAAGCTCTTTGCGCACATGTAAAGATAAACATATCGTCCCGATAGCGGAGAGAATAAATAAAACAACTGCATATGTGATCAGCCAATAAAAGAACACCAAAAATCTGGGCCTCACTAGACGTAATAGAAGTCGAAGAGCAAGAAATGCGCTTCGTGTCAATACACGTCGGTATCGGACCATCACGCTCGCAGTTCCATCATGACGCACGTCACACCATCAAGAGTGGTAGATTCATAGGACAGCGCAAAAGGTACAACGGATCATGAAGATTGAAGGGGGAACGGGAACATCGTGCATGGCCGGACATGAATCGCATTCACCCCATCTTGATTCGGCCAGCGAGAATAGGCAGTGTGGTCAAGAACGGAACATGGAGCCCGTTCTATCGATAAGCATACTCGTCCGAGGGGAGCCGACATGGCATGTAAAGGCATATTCACATTGACATCACGTTGGTCGGATCGAAATCTAACGGCTTTTGTCGATGCTGTACAGTGTTACACGCACAAGCCGTCTCGAGGCCGCGGAGGACCGGCTTTCTGAATATGAGCGGTTCACATCGAACGCCATACCCAGTTGATAAGTGGAGCCTCCGCAGTCGGCGAACGCTCACCCAGGACCTAGCCAGGAGGCGTGCTAGAGGACCAGATGGATCGCAGTGCAAACCTGTGACTTGAAATTCATTTCGCAATATGTGGGGAAGAACCAAGGCCTCGGAGGACGGCACGAAATACAAGCATAGCTTCAGGAGTAGGGTGGCTGATGTGACCCATTCCTGGTGGTCCACAGTGCAGTCGTCAGAGACCCAGAGAACAGCCCGTCTCCATTGCTCGTTACGACCACCATTCAGCCCGAGATCTGAATGGAAGCAGGAAGGGCATTAAACTGAAGAGGTCGAAAGGATGTAAGTAGACGTGTATTAGTGAGCAAACTGTGTTCCATGAAATTGTGCGACGATGGGCTTGAGGTTTGAGCAGACGCCAAAACTTGATGAGACCGTTTCCCAGATTCGAACTCCGAACATCTCAAAAGAAATGGGCTCAACACAGATCTCAGCCGTTGACGTCAAATAAAGCCGACACGTACCACGTAGATACGAACAGAAGAAGAAAAAGAAATACGACGCAGAAAAACCGTACCATGGTACGACCGCGAAAGGAAAGGCAAGTTACAAGGTAGTCGCCCAAAAAAAAACCAACAAACCAACAAAAAAAAGACGTCAAAGGGTACATGTAACTACATCCAACATCACATCCTCACTGTCCAAACGAACTCCCGCTTCTTCCTCGCCCCGTCCAATTCGCACTCAATCCAACCTGCACCGGACTCCCCTCCCCACCAACAGCCCCTCCCCACATCGGCGCGGAATCACTCCTCGATCGCAAACCCACCACCTTGTTAGGTCCTACACCCGCACCCGTCGTCGGCGACGTCCCACCCGTCAACGACATCGGTGAAGGCAGCTTTACATCTTCGCCCGTCTCACTCGGCACAATATCCATTTCCTCCCCCACTCGGAACCCCGCGTCTGACCCGTCCTTTACCTTATCACCCTCAGTCCGTGCGCGCTTCTCCACCCGTCCCTCGCCGTCTGTCTCGAGCGTGAGCATGATATTGGGTTGTCTCGGTACACGCCCGCCGAGGTGGTTCAGACTCCTCGAGTGCCCCGGTCCTTGACGGAAAAAGCCAGGCACGAAGTCAGACGTCGTAGGTGAGGATGAAGGGGTGTGCAAGGAATGGGCAAATTGAGAGGGATTCGTGGCGATCGAGTTGGGGATGGAGAGGGTGGGGAGGATCGTGTGCGCATTTGGATTGGAGTGGGTTTGCGATTCCCGAGACGGGGATCGAGAGTGCGAGCCGGCGTACGGCGAGGGTGACGTCGGCGAGGTGATAAAGATGTTTGGTGAATGTTGATGACGCGTAAATGAATGTGGTGAGGGTGATGGAGATGGCGAAGGCATTGGCATCGACATGAGAGAAGGAGAAGCGTCAAAGGACAAAGACAGCTCGTGAAGCTCTTGCAGGATGCTCGGCGGGACTGACCATCCTGCTCAGCACGCAAAAAAGGAGACAAAGAAGATTAAAACCTACTTCCATCCGGCTCTCGATCTATGCTCAAGCTTACAACTGGGCCGCCGCTCGAGGCTGGACCGCTGGCGCCACCATTTCCGGTAACATCCACCAGCGCCTTGATAATACTAACAAGCTTCTCGACTCTCTTCCTCTCCCTGATGATCTCGCCTTCCGCCCACCGCTTCCAGTCCTCTCCTCCAGGCGGTGACCCATAGGCGTTCAACGCAAAGCCAGGTACGTTCATTCCGCCGCCTGGCCATAGATTAAAGCGTGAGCTCTGAGCGTCCCATTCTTCCCCGCCTTGACTTCCACCCAGTCCCGTTCCGATACCTGTCATGAGACTACTGCCAATGGACGCGTTCATGCCATCCTCATCCTCCCAGTCGACATCCCTTTCACCATCATCACCTCCCAAATTTGACGACGACCTCGAGTGGGCAAGGACATGTCCGCCTCCCAAACTGACCTGAGTGTTAGAGGAAATATGGGACTGCGAGCCTTGCGAGGATCCCCCAAAATTGGCTGGTCCGTGATTGGCCGCAGGTGACACATGTTGGGTACGGCTGCCCAATGACCTGACTTCTCGCCAGAGCGCGCGGTTCTCTTCGCGGAGTTCGGATAGAAGGCGCGCAACTTCACCTGGAAGCTCGACACTATTTACAGAAGCGGTATGTTAGTGCTCGTCTCACGCGCAGACAAGATAGGAGACACCCTCACCGATTCCTCTCTCTTGGGTCGGGTTCTAATGCCTTGCGCTTGATCGCGTCTAGTAAGTCTGGGCGGCCACGCAGGAATTTTGGATGGGAAAACTCCCAAGTTTGGGAAGAGGTGGATGTGCGTTGAGCACGCGGAGTCTATCGTGCCGTGATCGCGATAACGTGTGTTTACGTTTCGGAGGACCATGCATGCGTGCAAAGTGGTGCACATAAGGACAAAAGCAAACGAGATCCAGAAACAGCGAGAGCAACGTATGAAATGAATCCGATTATTATGATCAAGACAAAGCGCGAGGAGTGTAGGTGACCTACCCTATTGATCTTGTGAAATCCATACATGTTGAGTTGACGGACAAAGGACGAGAACTGCGCATATATTCAACATCGAAACAAGAGAGAGAAAATAGAGAAAGGGGAGGAGACGTACGTTATTGTGTTTGAAATGTGATCCAAGTATGCTCCTACTAAACTCGCTGACATTTGACACCACGAAGCTAGGTAAGCATCGCATCAATTTAACATTTGAACATGTCCGAGGATTAAGATGAACATAAACGAGTACCTTGTCCCTAATTCCGTCCATGCGATGAAATGCTGCGATTTGGCGTCGTTGATCATGCTGTGAGGAAATACATTGGTTATCACGCGGATGAAGCATGGCGAGCGTCACGTACTGATAAAGTTTGGTTACGAAGTTATTGGTGCCGACAGACTTTCCCATGAGATTCTGCCCTTGTTGGGCAGACGACCCAGATGGCTTTGAGTTCGCGTTGCCTGGAGGGAATGGCAAGTCAAACGGTCAGGACGCGTGATAGACAGACGGAAAATGGAGATCGATATTCACCACATGGACCGCTGGCGGAAAAAGAGCCAGAGGGGCTACCATAATCGTCGTCCGAGCCATCATCGCCAAGGGCGGAAAACCCAGGGCCTGCGCTGTCGATCTCATCGTAAGGGGATGTAGGATTGGCATTGATTTCGAGTTGAGGATGGGAACGTTGGGGAGAGTGTGACTGAGAAAGGGACGAATGTGAGAGGGATGAATGTGAGAGGGAGTGGGAGAGGGAACGAGAGTGGGAGTGGGAGGGGTGGGAGGAAGGAGAAGATGCGGGAGAGGTCGGAAGAGGAGGGGAAGATGCG
The DNA here is from genome assembly GCA_003313155.1 of Boletus sp. MG95. Lineage (NCBI taxonomy): Eukaryota > Fungi > Basidiomycota > Agaricomycetes > Boletales > Boletaceae > Boletus > Boletus sp. MG95. Next base: position 7,588 of record QGOH01010410.1, on the reverse strand, counting down.
GTGGTTGTGATGATGGGATGAGGAAGGGGGTGTTGTCCAGCCTGAGTGGTCTGTGATGAGGAGTAAGAGTGGGGACGCATGGTGTGTGTGGTAGCAGACGAGGAGACGGGGAGGGTGTTCGTAAGGCTTCGTTTTCGAGGCACGCTCTTTTCGACAGCGAGTTCTGAAGAAGAGGCACTGTGAGATCCGGTGCTGGGGCGTCTCTGAGTGAGGACTGGGTCCTGGGTAGGGGATAGGCCACCCGAGGGGGGGATGGGATCGTCAAAGTTGTAGGAGAATTGGGGTTGGGGGGAGAGAAGAGGCATGTTTGGAGGGGAGACGGGTGTTATCGGGGAGATGGAAGAACCAGCTGGATGTGAGTGGGCGTGTGTATGGTGGATGGAGTGGTGACCATGGAGCTGGTGTGGATGGAGCTGTCCGGGCTGTGCTTGGTGAGGCCCGATGGGAGAGAGGGACGGTGGCGATGCGACGGAGAGGCCACTGAGATTGAGGGAGAGCCCGGATGTGGTCGGACGCGGATCTGTGGTGGGTGACGTCTGTGATGGAGCCGGCTGCTGTTGCTGGGAGGGTGTCTGGGCCGAAAAGAGATAGGGACCCGCAGGTGAGACGGGGGAGGGAAAGGGGACCGGCTGGTGCTGCTGCGGCTGCTGCTGCGGTGGTTGCTGCTGCTGCTGCTGCTGGGATGGAGGCGCGGACTGGGACTGCTGCGGAGGGGCGGTGAGGAGGTGGGGTGGCCAGACGCGCTGAGGAGAGGACTGGGACTGCCGTGAATAGTCGGAAAAGTCCATCTGAGAAAAGGGCTGGGTGTTGGGACGGGGGAGGGGTGTCGAGGGAGGGCCCTCTTGTAGGAGAGGCGAGTCGCTCTGCTGCACTGCCTTGCAGGGTGCCGTGCGTCTCTTCCAACTCACAATTTCCTTTTTCGTTTATTCGGCACATTCACGGCATCGCCACTGCACTTACAGCTTGGTAGTCTACCAGACCAACGTAATCCCACCTTATCCTCGGGGCCCACACGCCTCGCCGTCCTCTCTCTCAACGTTCGCGCCGACTCAATTCAATCCCATCCAACACCACCGCAATGCATGCCATCCCTTCCCACCGCGTGTGCTACCCCACGCCATCAAAACGTGTCAGATGGCTCGTCGACGCCCCAGATCCCCTTCACACTCTCCCTTTGCGAGCATTTCCGCCCTTCACGGGCCACCCACTCCTCCTTGGTGCTATCCCAGTCCCCCTCCTCTATGACGCCATCATCCAAGTCCCCGTCACGCCAAGGTCCCTGAAACGCCGCAGCGCCGTCCCCACGAGTCCGAACAAGATAAGCTCCGTGTTCTGAACCATGCGTCTGTCCGCCCGCAAACACATTGACGTATCGTTCGATCGAGCATAACCTCATCCAGGAAGGTCCCTCCCACGAGTCCTCTTGGTGGAACAACCTCCCTGTCCCGATCTCTCGAACGGAGCATCTGGCCTAAAGCCAACACGACCCCAACTTTAAATACATGACTTCCAGATCTGAGACCGGCCATCTTCGATCCGTATTCATGTCCCGCTACCTAGACGCAAACTGGTGTCAAACGGCGCAGACCGCAAAGTCACCCATCTCTCGTCTCCCCCTTCTCGATCACATCGAGCGGCTAACGGCGTCCATCGCATGCTCGCCTCCAAAAAGCATGGCTAACATCCCCCTCCGCTCGTCGTGTTCCACGCCTTTCCTTCCCTACGCCTCTCAACTTTCCGTCGGTGATGACATCATCATTCTCGGCACTGGGCTCAAGGCGACCTCCCGTTTGACGCGAGTGACCCGCCTGTCGCTCGTCCCGATTCTTACGTTCCTCATGGCGGAGCGCCGTTGGATAGTGGATCGTATCTCTGTCGGCGATCACAACACGCACACTCAATGCAAGGTCAGTCAATACGGCGGAATAGAATCTCAATGGCTATCCGCACGCGGTCGTCCTCACTGTACGGTGCTGGGACTCATCCCCTTGGGCGCTTTCATTGTACCATCGTACGATATCGTGCGGGCTGATGCGTCCTGGCCAAACACACGGTACTACCTAAATCAGGTCATCCGCGCACGCGAGTAAAGGCGACGTCCAACATTATGAGCATCACCACTACACGGGTACATAGTACCATAGTGATCAACTTGATCGATCGAACGAATCGTTGGCTCAACGTTCAACATTTCATACCCTCGTTGATGAGTATATCAATCATCGGTATTCGATGGCTATCCGCATACGATTGATCGCCCTCGCCGTACAGTACCGCAACTCACCCTCTTTTGGATGCATCGCCGGCCGACGCTCGAGACAAACACCATATGCAAACGGCATGTCCCTAGGCTTGAGGCCTAGGCGATGATCCATACGATGAGTAGTCCAGTATTCGACGGGTATAAACTATCCAGAGACCCTCTGGGAAAACTTGCACCCTCCACCATGAGAGCGATCTCAGCCTGCACATCCACAGAGGAAACGTCTTGTACAAGTACAACAGAGCTGGTGAGGCCTAGGAGTCAGTTTACATAAGCAGACAGGCTGAACTGGTCAAATGTATCCTCTTCCTGCCCAACGCTTCGGGGTTTGCACACGATACAAATGGGAACGTAATACAAAGAATAGCCAGGGGAGCTGCCAATAACCTCGAGTGCAACTTCATCTGAATCGGCAACTCCCGCGGTTTAATAACCAGGTGATGCGAGTAGGTGTGTATTATGCCGTTCGCATCAGGGCAACGACCGTTGCCCCTGGTCGAGCGAAGATGGAATCATCTTGCAAACTCCGGAGTGCGCACACACAGCCTGGACTGCGGGTATTAGAAGGATATGTTTGAGGTGAGGTGAGGTGCTTCATCTATACCCATCGTTGAGCTCCACGATGTTGAGAGATGGAACCGAATGGATAGTCCACCCTGCCGATCACTCGATCGAACCCGACGTTGCGTCCAACTACAACACGCCCGCATGAATACCAATATGACAGGGTGCACCTATTGCGCATTCTATAAAATAAAAAATAAAATAAAAGCGAATATCGATCAAAAGAGTAGCAGTGAATGCCCAGATCCGAGAGATCCCTGTACGCTTCCGAGGGATCTATGTAACGCTGAATGACCGCAAGAACCAAAAGGATATGAGAGCAGACTCGGCCGAGCATATATTGGACTGTCTGGACTCCAATACCGTGGGTGGTCGTCAATCGCGCTGACACTGGTGGCAGGCTCCGCCCCGAAATTGAAGCTACGGCACGGTTGATCGCACACAGTGCTTTTTGCTGATCAATGCTAGCGCCGGCTTTTTATTCTTATTTTTACAGCGTTTAGATCGGACCAGGACCAGTGCCCCAGGTTACACGTCTTAACGACCAAAATTATTATATTCATATTTACGAAAGCATCGCGCGGACTCTCAAATTAGATCGCCGATTTCTACACGAAAGAGATGGCGCCACATCGAATTATCCACTGCGAGTGTTGCCTCAAATTTGTTTTGCTCACTACTGTAGTTAGTAACCAAAAATGCAGCCAGTGATGGCGCTCTGATCCACACATTGGCAGATGAAAGCAGAAAAGGAAAAGAAGAAAGATTCCATTCGCATAACGAAGATATCACAAATACTCTGCATATCAGGCCAAAGACTCAAAGGGAATGACAATACAGAAAAATCCGCTAACAACCGAGGTGGAGTGTGAAAGCGTTTACTACTCAGAACTCGTGTGATAAAAGGGGAAGGGATATGAAAGTCGAAGAAACAGGGGGGGGGTGACAAGGAAAAACAGACAGTGATTTAGAGCGAGGTATGGGATGAAAAGAAAGAGCGGTTCCCATCTATCATCAACGTTTGAACCCCTTCAGTTCCACGAATTAGCAGCCATCATACTCGGCGAATGTGGAGGTGAACTGGATTGTTGGAAATACGCAGACTGGGATGGAGATGCCAACGAACCAGGCGGGTAAAGAGGGACCGTTGGTACGAGCTCGAAAACGTGCTGTGCAATCGCCCGTGGTCGACCAGGTTGTCCAATCTGGCCCAAGGGTTCAGGCGCGGACATGACAGCATGTATTCGGGGATCGAGATTCATCGGCTGGTGGGACCCTTCTGCACCTGCAGTGGCTGCCGCGCCGGACGTGCCTCGGCCATCCCAGATACACCGGATCTCATTCCCAGGAATGATCTGGGCAAGAAGACCACTCAAGACGTGTCTCACTTCGATGAATCGTGAGTCAAAGAGAAGGATGTATGGCCAGTGCATGGTCACGCGCTCTGCAGTGCCCTCCCACTCAATCGTTCCCGCAGAACGGCTTGGTGCTCCATGTTTGTTCACGTAAATGCCGAATTCTATGATCAAGTGAGCAGTGGACTGGATAATTGTGATGCATGCCCTACCATCATAACACAACAGGAACTCATTTTCGACGCGGAACATACCCATTGGCTTGCACGATTCGCAACGTTTTGCCAACCGCTCGTGACCATCGTCGCGAAGAGGAATCGTAACACTCTTGAAGCTGGTGGCCACGATGTTAGCAAAACACACCCCCTGACACCAGTAGGTTGACATACTCGGTAAGATCCATGATTTCAAAACCTTTGGTGCAAAGGATCGCAATCTTTGCTTTCAAAAAGACCAAGTCGAACGATTCGGAGGGCAAGAAGAATTCCTAACAGCAAGAAAAAAAAAAGTCAACTTCAGAACGAAAATGGCAGCCAGGCTACGTACCCTGTATAAACGGAACCACTCCGACCGAGCAGGTCGTATACCAAACCTCGACGTGAAGGAAGCAGGTGCCTTGGATCGTTCGTTGATTTTCTCGACAACAGGTTCGAGCACACGGAAAACGCTGTCGAGCTACCAGGACGTGAGCAAGAATCACAGACTCCACCCATGATAAAGACATACCCCCTTTTTCTTCATGTATATAACCAAGGTCCGACCGCCTTGGTTACCTACGCTGAAGAAGTGGACGTCCCGCGTACCATTGACTCGTTGAGGAGTCTGAGACGTATGCGCGCTTTGCGGTGACGATGGAACAAGTGCTTCTATATGATAGGCGAATAGTGCCTATGCAAGTGTCCTCTGTACCTTCTACAACGTCATGATAGGGTGACAAACGCACCTTGTCTGCCAGGACGAGGAACATCCCAAAATCTTCCAACATCGCACACTGTGTAACCATCTTGAGGTGCAGCACACGACGCATGGCTAACACGAACACCGGGGTTAGCTCTTCGACCATCAGCAACCAAAAAGCTTACATCGAGAGTCATGCCTGAAGCCAATCCACACACCCTCTGCACATCCAATCGCAACGAGGGCCCGACCATCCGTCGTAGCTGCAGATGAATCTCAGTAAGAATTCACAGTCGCACTTCAGGCGAATGACTCACTAAACGGCACGGAGCACGTCACCTTTCCGGTAAACGAATTTTCGTGGTTCCATGATGGCGCGGTTGTGCTCGCGGAGAGCGCAGGCACGAAGAAGGTATCCGTGCTGAGCGGATCCATCTCAAACACCTTGTTAGATTCCTGCACGACCTTGCGCAAACCGATCGCTTCTTCCAGCTTTTGCTTCCATTCCGCCCGTGCCTGGGGACTCTCTGTGAACAGCGTGTATAGACCACCAAGTCTCCCGCTGTAATGAATTGTGCAAGGATAGACAAGACGTGAGTCCACCGCACTATCAGGCAGGCCACTACCTGGTGTTGTGGGTCCGCCGCTATCGCCATGTCTGTTACCAAGCCCTAGACGCAGAATGCCTGTACTTCGTTGCGTCGGCGCCTCCAAGAAGCTGGTGAGGTTTAATAGGTCCAAAGGAATTGGCTGTGTGTGCATTCAGCTGCGAAGATTATTGGATTGTTTGCAAACGACTAACCCTGCGATTGACGTAATACTTTGTCACGCCATCTTTCTCCTTCGTCTTCGTCAGGACCACTACACACCGCTTGTCAACAAGAAACGAGAATGGGTGGATTACGATGACTTACGGTAATTGTCAAATAGAAGGACAAAGAGTTCAGTCCATCCATTCCACTCGAAACCGGTCTCCGGCTGTCTCAACAATTTGCCAGCATGAACCAATGATCGACTCTCATTCAGCAAATCCATATCCTTGCGACCGGGTTCGTCAACATTCAACAGGTACAAATGTCACCAGTGTACTTACCACATTCTCCCCCGGTTTAAACACAATATTTGAGTTGTAACACCACAGCTGTACCTTTTGCTTCGCCGACTCGACGCCCGGCTCGGTGTCTTTTCCAAGTGACTTGATGATCTCGAGAACCTGGGGGATGGCTTCCCGATCCTCGTGACCCGCCGGGGTCTCCTCATATATGCTTTTCAGAAGCAAATCGTATCGCAAAAGTCGAGGTATAGGACGGTTAATGAAGTTTTTCATGTCTAAACGATGGGCGTCGGGATGACGCGTACATTGCTGTGGACGAGATCAGCACTGTAGGAGGGGGAACTCGTGACGAAACGATACACATACGTCGACAAAGGTCTTGAATTCATAGTTGTTGGCCATCTCTTCATCTATTCGATAGGCTGCAATCGGGTAATGCGGAATATACTCCATGTATGCTTCTCTAAAACTCAATGCAGCATCGAACACCGCCGCTGTGACACTCTTGATCGTGGGGTGTTCTTCTCGCTGGATCTCGTGCAGTTGATCAAGCAACTTGCGGTGGTGACTATAGATTTCTGCGAAATTGTGGAACACATCTGTGATGAAGCTCTCCAACCTTTCCCGTGGGATGATTGGAGGGTCTAGCATCCGCAGCGGCTGGACATACATCTAACAGAATGCAATGATCAGGTGTTGTTACCCAGGTCACCAAAGTATTGTCTCGTACCGTATCAATGTTTTCCAGGTCCTTCACGTACCCCATCTCACCCTTGATTAGCTCAAAGATGATCCTGAAAGTATGATTCAATCTCTAACACCCTTCTCTAAAGGATGGGTCGCTCACGCCTGGCGCTTCCCCTCGGATTTGCTCAAACCTTCTCTCAGTTCACTGGGAACCAGGTCGTGCCATTCCCACTTTCCGGTAGGGCCCCTACCCATCGCAGTCTGGAACGTACGCAGTTGGGCGACGTTCTGCAGATCTTTGATAGCATGGATAGCTTCTGCGAGGTAGTACACGTCCGGGTTTCCTTCCGTTGTTTCCTTCATGATCGCTTCGAGGGCAAGAGGATACTTTTGGAGGTGCTCCGAAGGTCGTGACAAGAAATGCTTCAAGTCCAGACGTCGAGACTCTTGTTGTCTCACAGATTGGCGCGAACATTCCTACAAACCAAATGGAACCCACAAAAGTAAGCCAAAGAACTCGCTGGTACCCAGCGCAGACATCACCGCGAACCTCGAGGAAAAGCCTCAGATTAGCATTCGCCTCAATCTCTTCCTTGAATCGCTTTTCGGCCAGAGGAAGACGGGCGACATACGCAGGATATGCGTATCGGAAGCTTCTAGCAGCCTCGACGAAAACATCTCCAATCTTCTGGATGATTGGGGACTGCTCGCGCTGACGAACGTACATTGCCTCTACAAGTCGCTTGTTGCATTCTCGCAGATCGAGGA
>QGOH01010400.1:0-18850 GCA_003313155.1 Boletus sp. MG95 | reverse complement strand
GATGTCGTAGGTTTTTCCATATGGATGCATCAGTTTCTAGGTTATTAGTTATTTCGTGTATAGCGTATCTGGTGACGTCCAAATTTATAAGCACGTTGCGCATGTACGGTGTGTTGCAGTGTTCTCGGATTGCCTTGTAGGCTATCCGTTGGGTTAGCGTGGTTAGTTTGATACCAGGGAAACAGAAGTTTGGTGGTACTTCACAGTCAATGGTGTCAGGATACGGTTTGCGAGCTCCTTGGTTTGCAAGTGTGTCTGCTCTTTCATTTCCTAGGGTGTTGGCGTGTCCTTTTACCCATTTGAAGCTTGTTGGCGCTGCACGTCGCCTTAGTTGGTACGCTGCGTCCTGACAAAATTTAGACAATACGAACCTGGAAGGAGGGGCGGTGGCCCTTCGCGGTCGACAAAGTAAAGTCGCAAATCAGAAACACATCCGAGGAGACTGTCTAATGAGGTATGACCGTCATCAACGGAATGGTACGAACAACACAATGCGCGAAGCAGTAGAACATCAGATACGAAAGGACGCCGGGCGTTGTAGTTCGAAGAGGACGACGTTGGCGTGTAATGGCGAGGCGGGCAATGGTGATTGGGAAGCCTCGTCGTCATCAGCTAGACGTCACTCAGATAGATGCCCGGGTGCGTGCGAGACTGACAGCTGCTCGCTGCAGGCCGGCACGTCCAGCAATTTTTTCATCGCGTCGGGTTCGGTGCGAGCTTTGAGGCCTGAGGTGCTGATGCCAATGTGGGGATTGGTCATAATAACGAGCAGGTTGAAACTGTCTTTGGTGAATGCGTCCGAGGGTACTGACCGCCCCGGATGTGGTCGAGACTGGCACACAGAGAGGTACGTACTGGTATAGCACAGGAAAGGTGATGCGAGACTTATTGTCTCACGTAGCATCGGAATTCCAGGGGAATAGCAGGCGAGCGTGGGTATCTTCCCTCACAATTAGCTTGTCGAGTGCGACGAGAGCTCAGAAGCATGATGGTAATATCTTCTGATCGACTGCTAGCCTTTATCGTGCACTTCGCCATCAGGATCTCGAGAGCAACGTCAGGGTGTGCATCACATCACTCCTCCCAAAAAAAAAAACCCCCCATTCGATGAAAAAAATCACCAACAGTGCCGCAGCGACAATGACTAGGATGGAAAAGAGTGGTTCGTGGCCAGAATTTGCGAGAGCTGTGTATCCCTATCAGCCTAATGAGTTCTTCCTGTGAAAGATTTCATGGAGATGGGCGGGCAATCAGTTGCACCCACCCGTCGTCAAGGATCTCTCGAATATGGCAAGCGCATGCCGTCAGTGCCAATGATTGGGCCATCAATCAACTGTCTGTGTCCCTTGCAAGGGTGCATATGAAGAACAACACGAACCCTTTGTCGTCGGAAGCAGAACGATCAGCGGACATCTGGATCGCAACCCTGATGGGAAGCCAAAGGGACAAGTGTACCTCAGTACCTGGGTCCCACAGCATGTGCCATTCGGATGCAATGGTGACGGTCCTTGGGCCGTATTGGCCGAAAGCGAATTCCTCGGCCACAACTACTGCACCTACGACGGAAACAGGGCAGGTATGGGCTCGCAAGCCCTGAGCGCTGAGCCGTAAGGCATCAGAAAAATAATATGGCGCTGTCATTCCATTAACTACTGTTCACCGCACCACCTGACTCCACCGTTTAGCAGGCACGATCGAAAGTTCGATGATATTTCCAAACTGGAAGAAATTGATACGGACATTCGTGTCTGGTACCTTCATGTAGCAAGGAATCTCTTCCTGTGCGTCGTCACTACTATAAATACGGACAGAAAACTCGGCGATCAACAGATCCCCCACTTCGACGTGCCATTCAGGTTAGTCCGCATCTATTTAATGGGGGTATCCTGCTAAATATTTTGTGGACCCAGGTAACCTTGCAATGCAAAGCCTCGGTGAGACTTTCCTCAGCGCCGAGTTGTCGGGAACTGGGCAATATTCTTGCGTCGATAACCAATATCGGCGCACATTCCATGGACCAGAGCAGCGATACGTCAGCCCTACCACCGGCAAGTGCAGACCACTCGTAGTCCAAGCAGTCCATCCCAAGCCTCGGAACATAGAGAGGATCGAAGTTCCCGTCGGAGGAAACGCTCCTAGGGTAAAGAAACTTGCAATTTGGCTGGTGCTTCACCCGCCGTTCAAACTCAGTGAAATCCCCCTTTGGCTATTGCGTTGGCTTTGGTTCACGCTCGCGCTCATATGGCCATTTTTTGATGTGCCAAGGTACACGGGATTTTATCCCGCCTACTTGTCGAGATACTATGGACAGCTCTGGGCTGCTCGCTCCCCTCGCGAGTATTCTCTACGGAGAGCTCGACTGGGAGTGGAGCCCGTCCACGAGATCACGCATTCCACACACCCCCGTCGACTCATCATCCGTGACCCTGAATCAACGTCCTGGCATATCTGCTCCGACCCAAACATTATTAAGCAGCAGGGATATATTGCTGTCTCCTACCGCTACGACGATGTCGTCCCCAGGGGTGTACATAAAAAGGAGGACCAACTCAGATTAAGGGAGGCATTCATTACGAGAGTCGAAACTATTGTGGCATCTCTCCATGCGTCCGCCTATTGGATCGACCTGACATTGATAGACGAGACGACCTCACCGGAAGAGGTCAACCAAGATCTGTATCGTATGGCGGATGTTTACCGTAGCGCCCAGTTCACGCTCATCATGCTCTCCCCCCCTGCTGGGGTCACCGAAGAGCAGGCATGGATGACATATGGAGAACGTCTCTGGACTTTTCCTGAGGCCCTCTTGAGCCGCGAGCTGCGCTTCAAGTTCAGAGATGGCGAAGTCACACCAATCACCCTTCACCAGCTCGCGAATCGCGCCTACTCCCACTTCGCAGAGGAGTCCGCCATCATCAATTCGTATGGGCTAAGGGACCCATTGGAGAGGCTGGAAAGGCTCTCGCTGCTCAAGTCTGCCCTTTGGCGACGTACGAGCGGTAGACTACAGCGACTTGAAGCAAATAAAGAGGCTGAACCCCTCTTCAGGGCAGAGAGGGTGTACGCACTCATGGGTTTTTTCGAGCACCGCATCCACCCCCATTTCCAGGAAACCGACTTACAAGCACTTGTTAGGCTTTCGATGGCTAACGACAACGACCGCATCGTAGAGCGCATGGTGTCTCTTCTGCCTTCTCAAATCCCCGACACTGCTTGCTGGTATGCAGAGGACGACGAATGGGGATCGAATTTATGGGACGTCGAGCCGGAAATTCAGGCAGTTGGATTGACGGAAAGCAATGCCCTTGTCCTCGGAGGTTGTCGAGCAGCTGTCATCCGGTGGAAAGACTTTCCCTCAGTTGCTTTCGCTACGCGGCGCTCAGTTAAGCGTCTCATCGCCACTTTCCTCCCAAGTCTTTTCTGGGAATTCCTTTTCATCGGGATCGCCCTGGAGGTGGCTGCCGGTCCCCTTCCCGCGCCACCTGCAGCAGCGGCTAACCTTGCCATCGGGATTATTCTGATGCTGTTCGCGCCTTTGCTGGTAGCATATGGGGTCTCTGGACGCATAGTACAGGCGCAACCGTGGCTGATTGGTGTAAAAGGGTTGATCTCTGCGGAAGAGGCTTCTGAGCTTATATATGGAGGTGCGATCTCCGCCCTGCCAAGAACGTTTTACAGTCCCTCCGGTACTCCTCTGGCCCGAACCGCACCAGGTGAATTTAGACGCGGAGACCCGTCACAACTGGAGGACCTCAAGCCTCGAAGCAACGAAAGGGAGGACGACAACCTGTATACACTCATCGACACCCTATCGGCCACGATCTATTATTTCCGCGCGGCACGCCCGCCGACGGTATGTCTGTTCACCGGTCGGGAGTCAGGGATGGGAAGATTCGTGTTGTGCAGTGAAAGATGCCCGATCAACGAGTTGCACAAGGAGACGGTCGTCAGGATGCCATGGTACATTGGTCAGTCCATGCGTGCGTGCGACTGGGTCGCGCTTGGTTGAATGGGTGTTTTTTGTTCGTGAAAACAGTACTAGTAAGACAATGTTATGGGATCCGGAATTCGGTCTGTATGTATGTATTCGATGTCACTTAAGTAAAGAAGATGTAAGATCGTTGGAACTCCAGGAATTAATGAACCTATTCGAATGTTTGTACGCGACTTATGGCTGGCTGGAGAAGAACTCCCTGTTGTACACGTGGTGCCAGAAGATTGGCCAAGTTCAGCACCTGAAGTCAATATTTGTTCGACATAGCGACAAGTTTGCTTTGCATTCTTAATATTGCCCCTCGTGTTCTTGGCCGGGGAATTGTACAATAGTCCTGCCCCAATGAAAAGGGGCTATAAGGTAGGGTATGTTAAAAGAGACAGAGCTGAAACCTTCCGTGCCGTCTATTTCACCTGCATCAATATCGTTCACTCTTCCGCACCCCGTCATGACTGTCCTCATACAAGTGCATCACCACTTGACCTGCGTGGTACTAAGTGTCGCTCAGCCAAACTTTGAGCTGTTTGACAAGATTCTTGGCGGCGACCTCCAACTTCTCGTCCCTTGTCCTCGTGACCTCCAAGATCGTTCGCTTTCTAGTTGTGGTGGTTAACACAAGGCCCACCTTCCTGGGAGAAAACGATATGGATAGCGTAGAGAACGGGAGGGGTCCAGAGGTACTCCTACGGTGGCTTGTTGTACTGCTTGAGCTAATATTGGTGTGAGGGTGGGACCCGGAAGCAGCCGACGAAGAAGAGACGCCGGGTGGATTTGTGTGCACCACCCCCCCAAGGAGACCATAATAGCGCACCAGGTCTTCGAGACGGCTGCGTGGCTGCATAAGATCGAAGAGGTCCTTGAATGACTCTTCACGCTCAAGGTGAAATTCGGTGTCATCCATCATCACGTCCTCACGGACTTTGAGTGCAATGAAGAGATCGAGGACTTGTGTCTCGCGTTGTATTATCTCTACAGGGCCAGCAGAAGACAAGGTTGAAGAGGAGAGAGGAAATGGGTCGGACGTGTAAGGGACACGGATAAGGGATCCATAGGCGGGCAAATAAGCAGAGCGCAGCACATGCATGCAAGCTAACGGGTATGTCAGACTCTGGCTATCTATTTGAGAAGTAGCGCGATTACCAATGTAAAACGACCTGTTCACCAAACGAAGTTGGTGCGACAACCAGTACAGTGTCCTGCGCTGGCGCTCAGGTTGACTCTCATCTTTCCCAGGCGCCAGGGGAAACGTCATGTATACAATCTTGAGGAGCATATGCGAGGGCAATGTGGCAAGGCTTTGGTGGGACCGATTGCCAGGAAATGGCGGTGGGGCAACCGAACCCGCGGCAGCATAAGGCGGAGGAGGGATTAAGCACTTTTCGTCGAGGATGACCATGGCGAAGGTTGTTCCTGGATGCCTGGTTTGTGGTGTGACGGATGTGGACAAGGTGAGATATCCGACCGGAATGATTCCCACTGCCAGAACAGAGGCAATGTGCAGTCAGGGACACAGCAGTAGAATAGCGCTCGTACTGTTCAATATTCAAGCACGTCTCACGCGGCGAAATCGCCCGTGTAGGAATGTGAGAGAACTTGAAGAGGCGCTGTGGGTTCAACGTCACTCACGAGTACTTAGCCAGCGCTCTGCTACGGGGAGGAAGTCTTAGCTTGATCTTCCAAGTCGTTCAACTGCACACATTCAGATCCGCACGTTCAAAAGAAAAATGCCACGAAGTGCACGAATACATTTTGTGTCCTTGAAATCCTCCCTCGTCAATCTACCCATCTCAATTTATGGGCCTCTTCTTGAGCGATCCATAGTGCGTGCGTGCATTGCGCCAGCACCTAGAATAAACGTCCGTTTAACACTCGACAGCGGCCACAAACGCTTGCCATATATTTGAGACGCGATTCTCGAGCCTCGAAGGTGGAGGCCTGTGTGGGATGGACCGGAATGGCATCTTCCTCTTCCCTCGCCCATTTCAACGCAGACGCGCGAGAAAACGCGTTTGAGACGATCGAGATCGATCCTCAGTATGCGCAAGGCCTTGGATTCGCAGAGGGCGACATTGTACGTCTGCTGCTTCTCAAGGACAAAGTGTCTCATGTCGTCTCCTGCAGGTCGAGATTGGTCTGTTGTACGATCTGCCCTTTGCCTCCTCAGTGGGAACAGAACCTCTCACCGCAGATGACTGGGAAATCATTGTGAGTCCACTTTATTGGTTCCACCGGATTACCTATCATTTCTTGTCCAGGAAATTCATGCGGCCCACGTCGAGTCAACTCTGTTGTCCCAGGTTCGGGTCGCAAAAGTTGGTCAAGAAATTGATGTGTGGGTGTTGGGACGCACAAGAGTTCGCCTCCTTGTCGGTAGGCTCTATTGCCTTAATCCACGTCCTCTTTCGACCAACTTCCCCAGTCTCCTTGTCCCCGTCAACCAAAGGCAACGCAGCTCTCCTGACAACAGATAGTGAAGTCAGTATCGCACCGAAGACGCATGCTCGCCAAAAAGCTGTCGGAGGTCCTCCATCCAGCACTTCTCAAGATGGTACATCCAAAAGAGATCCCGCGAAAGCATCGTTACCGGCGACCGTATTGCGAGTTCTGCCCACTCGCCTAATTGACCGATTTTCACCCCCATCTGCTTGTTATAATCGATCGGAAACACTAGCTTATATTCATCCCTACATATTCTCCAACCTTGCGCAATCTCGATATCCGATGAAGGAAGATATGAAAGATGTCTTTTTGAAGTTCTCGTTTCGATCGTTGGACCCTCCGCAAAACCCGCTCGAGCCACCCCGCAATGCTAATGCAAATACAGAAACGCAGGAGCCTGTTGCTCAGGTCCTTCACCCAGGGGCGAAAAGCGGACCTCCCGCCGCGGAAAAGACATCATCAAATGTGTCCACGGAAAATTTACTGTTAGTGGGGTGGTCCGATAAGGTCCTAGAAAGCCATGTGTACCTTCCGTACGGGTTGGAGGGTGTCGGTGATTGGCACTGGATTCAGTGAGTGGAATCTTCTCGTAACTGTGGTGTTGTCAAACGTCCGTGTTGATATTGGCAACGAAGTGTTACTCCAACTGGAGAGCGAAAGACGTTTTCAGACCTCTTCACTAACATTCCCGCTCATAATCTAGATGAGACAGAACCATTGTGAGTACATCGAATTAGAATGTATGATGGAACATCCATGATTGAAGCCTATCAAATGCAAGGCAACTACCCTCGCCGAAAACTGTACTCTCTGGCGTGCAAGACATCCTTGGGGAAGGCACCAAGCAACTTGTTGCTAATTTTGCTCTCCATTCTCTCGATAAGATGGTGCATGGAAGTACGTGACTCGTTGATTAGTCATTGTCTGCATTGCTCAACTGGGCACCGTAGTATCCGCAATCCTCTTGACTGGGAGAAGAGGGATCGGAAAGACTGCGGTAGCCTTGGCAATCGCGAAGCAGCTTGAGGAAGACACTCGCACGTACGCATGTATGGTCTTGATTGTTCTCTGCATTGTCCTGCTACTAATTAGGCGAAGACACCCACTACATCGACTTCAAGTTCTACAGCGAGAAACCCGTAGCGACCTTGAAGGCTCTTTTCCGGTATCTGTACGAGATCGCAGCATGGCATCGTCCGACAGTACTCATATTTGATAACCTCGACAAAGTTTTGAAGGCCGAGGTCGAGGCAAGTGGTTCCTGCGTTCGAAACTTGGCCCGCCGCCGTACTGACGATCAAATGTGGTCCACTAGCACACTGATTCATTTCGCTCTCGCCATATCACGGAACTTTTCATCGCCCAATACTCTTCCGGAGAACGCATGATGCCTTCAAACTTTCGTGGGATAGTCATGATTGGCACCGCTGAATCGCAGACAAGTTTGCACGCCCTCGTCCACACACTGCATATCTTTCAAGAGGTGTACCACATCCAGTCTCCTAACAAGGATGCGCGCAAAGAAGTCAGCAAGCGTCCCCTGCTTAGTACCCGTTAGTGGGCTAATTTTTCTATCAGATATTGGCAAACTTGGTGGAACGACTATGTGTAAAATCTCCTGGTGTTATCATAGATTCCGACGACCCTCCCAACTTTGCCATGATTTCGACGCACACAGAAGGTTATTCTCCTCTTGATCTACAGGATCTTGTTACCCGTACAGTGCAGCAAGGTGCTAGCCGAGCCTTTCTGAAGCATGGAGCAGGAGCAATCGAGGTAAGGACGTTGGTTTGAATAAGTTGCTGTTATAGATCTCACATATACCTAGGTTAACTTATCCGCCACCGATTTCGTGAACGCACAAGTGGATTTCGTTCCCCATTCTTTACGCGATGTCCCACTGCAGAAATCAAACGTGGAATGGGCTGACATTGGAGGTGGATCTGGATCAATTTCTCTCTACGGTCTTGATTGCCGACCTTGTTTCAGGGCTGAAACATGCCAAACGTATTCTGCAAGAAACACTGGAATGGCCCACTAAATATGCTCCATTGTTCAAGCAGTCACCCTTGCGCTTGCGTTCGGGGTAAGCTGACAAATAAGAAGTCCGCGTACTGATATTTATGTCTAAATAGGTTGTTACTGTATGGTTACCCAGGTTGTGGCAAGACGCTTCTTGCTTCTGCTGTGGCCAAAGAGTGTGGGCTGAACTTCATTAGTATCAAAGGCCCCGAGCTCTTGAACAAGTACATCGGTGCGAGTGAAAAATCGGTCCGTATGAAATGAAGCGGATTTTCCGTTCTTTAATTTGTTTCTCAGGTTCGAGATATCTTTGAACGAGCTTCGTCTGCGAAACCGTGTGTCCTGTTCTTTGACGAGTTCGACTCTATCGCTCCCAAGAGGTCCGTCTGTTTTCATCTTATGCATCCCACATTTACTTATATTCATGATTTTAAGAGGGCATGACAGTACGGGCGTGACCGATCGTGTGGTGAACCAGCTGCTGACTGAAATGGATGGTGCTGAGGGCCTGACTGGAGTGTACGTTCTCGCAGCCACAAGGTCCGTATTTCGTCCATTAAACTTTGGTACCATCTAACTTCTCAAACTAGTCGACCCGATCTCATTGATGCTGCCCTCCTTCGTCCCGGTCGTCTTGACAAGTCTATCCTATGTGACATGCCCAATGAGGAAGATCGAGGGGATGTAAGAGATTTTCTCTTTGTACGTTACTGATAAGCTAATCACCGCAGATTTTGCAAGCGGTTAGCCGCAAGGTAACCCTGGGACCGTCAGTCAACTTGGAAGAGATTGCTCGATTGACCGAGGGGTATTCAGGGGCTGACCTTCAGTCCCTGGTGTACAATGCTCATCTCCAAGTCGTACATGCGTTCATTGACGCGACGTCGACTAGACGATCGGGGCAGGAAGAGGAGGAGAAACGGATTCAATATGTAACACTTGGCGCTACAGGCGAACAAAGGATTCTTCCGAGAGCAGAGGAGTCTGCGCTGCAGAAGAGAGTATGTGAGCTTGTGCCTTGTTCAGTAAGCAACTAATGTCAACACCTACAGCTTCAACAAATAAGGAGCTCTGGAATGAATGTCAACACCGAGAAGAAACCAGCCGACACGCCTAAAAAGGTTCTTGTCTGCATTTTTTTATTGCACAGGGATGACTACTTAATGGTGTGGGTGGTGCCAGTACGAAATCACGCAAGCCGACCTTTTGCAGGCACTCAAGACCACACGACCTTCTGTTTCTCGGGAAGAGTTGGATCGTCTAGGCAGGATGTGAGTGTCTTGCCAACATGCTGTGCAAGATCCGGTGCTGATGCGGAGAGGCCCAGATATAGTGGTTTCGTATCAGATCGTAATCAGAACAAAAAGGTGTTCCCGGCGCCACCCGCCCCAGGCGGTATCGGCTCCCGAGCGACTCTTGGATGACAGGAGGGCTTGCAATAAGTTTTACATTACCATTGCCGGTAAAACATAGACAACATTTCTTTCCTGCGGTCCGCCTCTGCTTCTGGAGAGACCCTTGTGATATTGCCCATGCTGTGGACGGGGTGGATGAAACGAGGCAACAAGCGAGGCAAACTCGTTGCCGGTAAGAATGAGCGGTGCCACAGCTTTCCGGGGTCTCGCGGGATAGGACCCCAGAATGTGGGAGCCAGGGTTTATTAACAACCAAAGCGATCCCCCCTCGCAGAAGTGCAAAACACTGGAAATTTTGTTACTTTATAATGGTTTCTTCGAAAAGGCATCAGAAGCATGGCAAAGCATCGTTACAAAGTGCGTTTCATGTTGCACAATGTTGCAATATTTGTTGTGTTGGGCAGTTCATTGACACAACCTCATCAAGCAGTGAGGACACGCACGACGAGGTCGAAGGGCAGGGTCAGTCCCCACGTTCCACTTATGAGGGTGGTGGCAACTAGCTCATTGTTCCAATCCGATCATCTCTGTTCCCTATATGTTTTTCTTTCATTAGCCCCTTGCCGATCCCGAGCAGAACACCCAGCTGCTGACAGAGCAGCTGCGCTCGTTGGGCCTGTACGCAGCGCACACAGTAGGAGACGGTAATTGTCTATTTCGTGCATTGAGCGACCAACTATACGGTTCCCCTTCATACCATCTTCAACTGCGCAACGATATTTGCGGCTGGATTGAGACCCACTCCCAACGTTATGAACCGTTTTGTGAAGACGAACGTGGCCTAACTGCTCATCTGCGGTGCATGAAGGAACAAGGTGCGTGGTGGTGGTCATTGCCCTGGTCCCATCCTCTTTTTCCTTTTCTTTTGCAATGTAGTGACGCTCTGCAGGCACTTATGGTGGTCACCTTGAACTCTCTGCATTCTCTCACTTTGCGCGACGGAATGTCAAGGTCATACAACCTGGACTTGTATACGTCATCGAATGGAATGCGGGGGGAGAGGTTATCGCCGATCAATCCGCTTCTCCGGCGATACAAGTGGACGGTCAACTAATGGACACACGTGAGAGGCGACGTCTTCGGAAGCAGCAACAACAACGCGAGGAAATGTCGCAGCAAGAGGAGACGAGTGATACAGTATATGTTGCGTAAGTCCACCGGCATCACAAGACCTAAAAATTATTGATATTTGGTCCATGCAGGTACCATGATTGGGAACACTTCTCATCAATCCGCAATTTGAGAGGTCCGCACACAGGCCTTCCAAACGTTTGTGAATTGTCAGCGGATTCGGAGGCTATTGTACAATCCCCTGTGAAGAAGAAGCCACCTTCGTCGCGGGCTAAGGCAAAGCCGGAGTCCAAAGTTACTTTGGGGCGCTCCAAAAATGGCCAATTTGCGAGCGCAAATGTGAAGATTGAAGAAACTATGATCCCTACCCCAACACAAATACCCTTTCCTCTGTCGCGCTCGTCATCACCCCTATCCTCTGCCGAATCACTGCCCCAAATCGACGTTGATGTATCACCACCCACACCTGTCACTTCACACCCGGCAAATGTAGACTCTTCATTACCCCCTGTCCTCCGGGTCCACCAATCTCCTAAACGCACGTTTGACGAATCGTCGGGCTCTTCCTCTGTATCGGATTCCATAGCAAAGAGAACACGCAGTGCCCACAAACTTCCCCTTCCTGCAACGCAATTGCGGCTAGACCCAAACGCTATCGAGGTTGACGATCCCGAGGAAGAAGACTCGACACCTGAACTCTCCACTCCAAGATCTTCTGGTTCTACGCGCTCTTCTTCTGTGGCGTCGTCTCCTCTTCCTGGAACGCCGCCTCCGGAGCCCGGACCCGAGTCCGTGCCTGTTGAGAAACCTCTGACGCGGCGTCAGCGCAAAGCCCTCGGGCTTCCCAAATCGCGGGCCGCGCTCGTTGCGCAACGGGCAAGCGCAGGGAAGATTGTCATTCCCGGCGGTCGATTCAAGAGGAATATGGGCGCAACAGCACGCGATAAGAGGTCGGCGAAGATAAGGGAAGTGGGGGATGCCAGTGTGGATGATGAAGGTATCGTGCAAGAAGAGTGGCAGCGAAATGGAACGGGGAGGTTGGACATGCGTGGTTTTCGAGAGTTGAAGATCTAGCGCTGTTCGCTGCCGGGTTTTCTTCCGCCATCACCCACGTTCCAACGTACCCCATCATGACGTTGACGAGCTAGCGATGATTCCTTCCACGACCATGACCACGACCACGGACTACTACGCCCACATACTTGCACTCTGCCCCTCTCATCGAACACACATGACACGACCCAGAAACAGCATCCCACTTCACACGATGCACTTCTCCGAGTATTTATTTCAGCATCTACTATAGATCATCATTCCCCAATTCTGTTCACGATACCCGCATATCTAGCCTGTATCAATATACCGAGTTCATCCATGAATGGCTTGCAGAAACAACCTGCCTCTCATTGTTGTGAAACAGGGGTAATTAATGGAATACGAGACCACGTGACTACTCTCATTTATGTCGCGAGGGTCAGGCCAATGTCATTTCCTCCTTTCTTTCGTGCCTTTGTCATGGTGCAGTTGAATTTGGGGCCCGACATCCACACCATTCACCATGTCGAGTCCCTGCGTTGCAAAGCTTCTTGCTATTGGCCAGACAGGCGCTATCACAGCTACATGAGGGGCGCAGTACTCCATAACCATGACTTCCGCCCCGCGCTTAACCTCCGTGCACTTATTTCCTCACTTTCCCAACAGGAAAGCACATCACGGGACGAGGAAGATCATCCGGTAGGTGACGGGCCTCCAACGAAAGGTTATATCCTCCGCAAACGCAAGCGCATAGAATCAACCCCAGGCCCTTCAAAACGCATTAGATTTGACGACGGAGCCCGAGGGAACTCAAACGATGAACAAGATGAAAGTAGGGAGATCGACGAAGACGACACAGGCCCGGAGTACAGGCAGATTTATCCGTCGTATTGGGAATCATCCTCGGACGTAATTAATGAGGCGTATCAAACAGAGCACACGTCTTTTCTTCAAGTTTACCAGTTTGCGTTGCACTTGCGGTATAACAAGGTGGTCGATCACAGTCCAGAACATTACGTCGACGACAATGTTGCAGCGAAATGGGGGTGGCTCGAGGAAGAGGAGAAGCTTTGTTCTCTTCTGGAAGTCTGTCAGAGGGACGTGTCTCTCTCCCAGGACATAGATCTGGGGAGGTTCTTTATGACGCGCTACCATGGTCATCTTTTGGCACTCTCTGGACAACTTCAAGAACCCCCTGCCTCCTTCCCAGAAATGATCAGAGAACACAGCGAGAGGTGGTTGTTTTTACTTCCGGACATCCCGTGGCCAGATGGTCTCGCTGACAGCAAGCTTGAGGAGCAAAGTATACAACCCTTAGGTATACACCGCGACTTTATCACGGCCTGCGCCCTCCTTCAGTCCCACCATCGGGCAAAGCTGGAGGCAAGTCTCCAACTACACATCCTTCCAGGAGGCACATATGACCCTACACGGGATTTTCCGTTTGAGCTCCGTACCCAATTCACGCTCTCGCTTGCGATACCTGAGACTTATTACCCGTTCAGTAACTCGCTTTCTCAGCGCGCGGTGGACGAACTTGAGGGTCTCCAACGCCGACTGCTTTGCTTTCTCTCCAGAACGCCTCTCACGCGCCCCGCGTATAGCAATGCTACGGAGGAAGCAGTGGACGTTACCATTCCCTTCTTTCTTAACACCATGCGTCCAGCACCCCCTGTTGCGCAGGATGTGATCTACGAGTTATTGCAGCCTGATGGGCTCCGCTCAACTTTGATGCCCTTTCAGAGACGTACTGTCGCATGGATGCTAGAACGCGAGGGTAAAAGGATCACGCCTGCAGGGACCGTAGCGCCGCTTGACGATTCGGATACCTCTTCAAGTACAGAATGCAGGGCCTTGCCACTATTTTGGGAAGAAATAGAGATGGGGGGCCGAAATTTATTCTTCAACCGGCTCACAAGTGCTCTTAGTCCCACTCTCCCCAGGCCCCATACTGCGCTGGGAGGCATACTTGCTGAGGAACCTGGTCTGCTCCTGTCCTATACCCTATGTGGTTGCGAAGTTTACATGGCTTTGATTGCTTGTTTAGGTCTCGGAAAAACTATGGAGTGTCTCGCGTTGATGCTTCTCAACCCAGCCCCGGAGAGGAACCCCTCGAATCAGAAATGGGATCCAGAAGCAGGACTGCACGTTAGAGAGATCAAGGTGACGATTTAATCTCGCCGTATACCTCCTTAAAGTTTGCTAACATCCTGTGTTCATAGACAACCCTCATCGTGACTCCACCCGCACTAGCGACCCAGTGGGCAGACGAACTCGCCGCTCATGCTCCTGATCTCAAAGTCTTTGTATACGATGGTTGGGCGAAGCTCAAGGTACCGATAACGGAGGCCGACGTTGAAGCTGAGAAAGTGAAACGTCGTTCCATGGCAGCTCAGAAATCCAAACGGGAGGGCAGGGCCAGTGCCGGACGGGGTGGCCAAGGTGAAGCCAACGCTTTGCAAGGTGACGACATAATCATGGGCGGGACAGAGCCTGTCGCCGCGCGCAACCTGGACCCTGGCGACTTAGACGCAGACTCAGATCCAATCCTTGACTGGCCCAGCTACATCAACCAATTTGACGTTTGCATCACAACATACAATGTCCTTCGATTGGATTTGTTTGTTGCCCGCGCCCCTCCTAAACGTCCCCGCAGACAGGATGTGGAGTACAAGATCCTGAGGAGGCCAAGGAGTCCCCTGGTGGTGTGTGAGTGGTATCGGGTAATCATGGACGAAGTGCAGATGATGGGAACGGGCAGATCTGAGTTCGTCCTTTTTTTTTTTCACCTCTTCCACATTTTCTCTCTATGATTCGTCAGATCATACTGATGCCTTTAACACCAGGGAAATGGTCTCCCTTGTTCCCCGTTTATCTTCCTTCGCCGTCTCCGGGACCCCGGCGCGTGCCCAGGTCTCGGACCTCATCAGCGTTCTTGGATTCTTGCGTATCAATGACCTCGTGGCGCCCTCACGGATGTGGGATAGGCTTTTGAAAAATGGGTTCAAAGATTTGTTTGTGTCATTGTTCCAGAAATACTCTGTCAGGTTGGCCAGCATGTCGTCAAATGAGGCACATTATTGATCGGGGCCTACGATCTAGGACGCTAAAGTCTTCTGTCAAGAACGAGTTGACGATACCTCAACAAAAGCGATCTTTAGTAGGCATCGAACTTGGACGGGTTGAGCGACACGTGGGCTGTCTTTGAGTCACTAACGTCTCGGGTAGAATACTTACTGCATGGAATTCAAAAGGTGTACGACCAGGCACTAGAAGAGGCGCTTGCTGAACTTGGACTAGATGCACGTGGGGTAGCAGCATACGAAGGATGGGAGGTAGATGCGAGTGTTCTGAGAAACGTGCTGAGAGGGTTGAGAGGGATATGTACACATCCCCAGGTGAGTCGCTAGCATATTTCTCGTACACTTCGCCCACCTTCAGATTTGGTGTGGTACAGGTTGGACAACTGCTAAAGCAAGGTGACAAGCTAAACAAATCGGGTGCCTTGAAGAGTATGGCAGATGTCTTGGAGGTATGCATGCCTGTGGATTCTTCGTATCGATGCTGCGCCCACATTTACTGATTCTGTAGTCTATGAAAGACCAGAATTGGAGAAACTTGACAGAGGATCGCAGAGCCAAGGTGGGTACTTCACCCTGATCGCAGACTTGATCTCACTCTGTTTCTGCATGCCCGCTCATGTCTAGGTGTTAACACTGACTCGACTCGCCCAACTCCAGCAACACCGCTCAAACGATCTGGACCGGTATCAACGCGCTCTTGAACATTTGCTCACTGCAGAAACTGAAGTCAGCCAACTCATCGACGAGCTCAAAGCCTCCGTAGCGCAGCACAACCTGAAGGGCGAAGCCCTCAAAAGAGAAACACAGGCATTGAGAGATTCGAGGAAAACGAGTCTTCCTAATGATCAGCACACTGAGAACATTGACAAGGGAAAAAGAAGAGATTTCGAACGCGATTCTACGTCACCGGTGGATCTCGATTGCGACTTCGGCGATGATGAGGATGTCGAAGATCGAGGGTTACCCACGACGCCAGCTGGCGAGGACCACAGGGTCAAGCGAATGGCATTACAAGCTCGTCTGCGAGAATGTTTGATGGTGCTTCATCGGGTCAAATTCTTGCAGGGAGATGTGTACCACGTTCTTGGCTCCTCCTATTCGGAAAAGGAAGACGCGGCATACGCGGTCGCTGAGAGCCTCCGAAAGGACCTACTCAAATGTGAGTTTGCATTATATGTAACACGGAGTGGGACTAAAGTCTGATTGGCTAGCTACGGAGGAGGCGGCGAACAAGGCTATGCAAAGGCTGAGTGCTTCTGCGACGGGGAAGCGTGTAACAGAACGAGCGCTGCAGATTTCATTACCCTTCATGAAGGGCGGAGGTATTAGATCAGCTCATCTGGTGGGTGCCACTATTTCGATTTCTGTTTAGAACCTTCTTGCATTAATTTTACGAATCTCTTCAGTTCGAAGAGGCAAATGAAATTATCGAAGATGTGCTTAACGAGCAATCCGCTCTTCTCTGGCAGTGGCGTTCCAAGATTGTTGGACTACTCAGTCGAACACTTAATTCTGCCGGTGAACAAGCTGATGGAGAAGAGTATGCCCGTACACTGGACACGCAGGGCGAGGCCGAGGTCTACTTGCAAGCTTATGCTACACTCCTTGCCGACCGCCGGGAGACAATCGCTGCGGAACGGACACTCCTTGCAGCGCATGAGGGAAAGGAGAAGAAGACAAGAAAGACCAAGGCCGCTGCTCGGGCGAAGTTCCAGATGCAGGAGAACTTGGAGGTTCCAGACGACGTCGAAGTACAGCCTCAGCACGAAGTGCTGTACGGACAGCTGTTGGAGCAACGCAAGGAGCTGCAGCTGTCTGGCCGTGCGCTAAAATCGGTGATGGTGGACCTCGCCACTGTTGCTGTCCGTGTTCCAAATGAGAGCGATCCAGAGAAGATTATAGCCAAAGAAGGGGCTGCCAGTTTGCGAGCACTGATAGGAAGCCAACGTAAGCAATCTCTCGTTTCGTGATTTCGCACTGTGAGCTAAGGCGAATGGTTATCTCCATAACAGAGGAACTGACGGACAAGTTAGATGCTGACCTCGCTGTACTGCGAAAGGTTTTCAATGATCGTATTGTGTCTGTATTCGCACCTCTTTCCTGCGCGACTCGTTTACTCAAGTGTAACCAGTTACTTCCGGCAACTTCAGGAGATCTCGGATACCGTAGCAGAAGTCCAATGGGAGGGTTCTCTCGTCGGCGCTATGGAGGCCACCCACTTCGACGTTGTCAATCTTGGAGCTAAAATCAATACGAGGCGTGCACGACAGCGATATCTGGAACACCTCGTCGAGGGCGGGACCGGTGTTGACGATAACGACGCTACCTGTGTTTTATGTCAGTGCGAGTTTTCGCGAGGGTTCATTACTCAATGGTAGGAGGGTTTTTCTTCGAGACGAACGCACGTTGACATCCTGAATAGTGCCCATATCTTCTGTGAGGTATGCTTTGCTAATTTTTTGATGGCGACTGGTTGACGGCCTATTGGGCCACCTAAAGGGATGCATGAAGTCATGGACTGCTCGTGGTCAAGGAAGAGCCTGTCCTGTTTGCAGGTACACTCCATCCAATCACCTCCGGTTACCGACTGAATGTCTCTTGTAGAGCTCCTATCGATGTCAGTCAGTTACAGCGCTTCACGTTCCAGGAAGACCGACCGCCTCCTCAAAGGCCCATATTAAACAACGGAGAGCTGGTTCCTGTTTCCCATCGGGAAATCCAGTACAACATGATTGGTGAGTTGAAGCTATCCAAGCGATGTGGAGCGAATGTTTATCAACCCCCGGAAAAGATCCCACTTTATTTGCAGACATCCAAACGATGGAATCGAATGGAAGTTATGGAAGCAAGATTCAGACGCTCGTTCGACATCTTCTACACATCCAACTTGTAGACCCTGGCGCCAAGAGTATCGTCTTTTCTGCATGGGCTGATTCACTGACAAGTGAGTTTGTGGTCTCCGCTCCCCCAGAGAACTTGCTGCTGATTGTGTTCTCGAGTCGTCGAGCATGCCCTTTGTTCGAACGGCAAGTGGAAGTCATGTGTGCACCGATGCGGTGACTGAGACTATTCTAGGTATACCGTGTCTTCGCCTGGATCGGAGCCAAGGGAAAGGGAAGGACTTCGGAGCGAAAAAATTTCGAGTCGATCCAAATCTTCAAGTTCTTCTGTTGCACGGGTATGTTGATCGTGATTCGATATGACCCCTGCTTGACGTCCGCAAAGCGAACGCGATAACGCTGGCCTGAATGTCACCTGTGCTTCTCGAGTTTTCCTGTTGGAGAGCGTTGTGAACCACGGTTTCGAAGTACAAGGTAACTTTGTGTTTTGCTGGTGTCGAATTGTCACTCAACCATAAGCCAGCCATTGCACGTATAGATCGAATGGGCCAAACTCGAGCGACTGAAGGTAAGTCTCCCTTCCCACTGATCGTTCTTGTAAGTCTCATCGACATGAACAGTCTTCTGCTACTATACTGAAGGTACGTTTGATGCGTACACCGTGATGTGGCAAGAGGAATTTACGACTTTGTAGACACTGTGGAGAAGAACATCCTCGACCTTGCTGCCAGACAAGGCCTGTCCCTTTACACCAAGGATAACTCGGCAGGATCCCTCGATGTCACCTCCTTCGCGATGGACTCGGAGAAGAAGCTGGTTGACTCGCCCATGAAGTCAACCAAGAAAGGAGAGCCGCCTCGAAAGGGCGACTTTATCTTCAAGTGCGTATCTTCTCCCCCACGTTTGTCTTTTACCACATGACCGAGTGATTAGGGTGGACGACATGTTGGC
>QGOH01010355.1:0-10955 GCA_003313155.1 Boletus sp. MG95 | reverse complement strand
ACGCAGGGGTTAAGCTGGGTGCAAAGTTGCAGCCATCTCAATCAACCTATGGGGTATGTCTCCTGAATCTTTTTTTCTTGCCTCTTTATTCTTTCCCTTCCTGTGGTTGTCCCCCCCTTCCCCCTCTTAGCCCCATCCTTGTTGAGCCGAACCACGGCACGCTTGGGTGGGTTTGCTTACCCTTCTCCTTTTACCTCCCCATCCCCATCCTCGTCGAGCCGAACCGCGGCACGCTTGGGTGGGTTTGGTTGTCTCCCCCTCTCCCCCATCCTTGTTGAGCCGAACTGCGGCACGCTTGGGTGGGTTTGCTTACCCTTCTCCTTTTACCTCCCCATCCCTATCCTTGTCGAGCCGAACTGTGGCACACTTGGGTGGGTTTGGTTGTCTCCCCCTCTCCCCCATCCTCGTTGAGCCGAACCGCGGCACACTTGGGTGGGTTTGCTTACCCTTCTCCTTTTACCCCCCCATCCCCATCCTCGTCGAGCCGAACCGTGGCACACTTGGCTGGGTTTGGTTGTTTCCCCCTCTCCCCCATCCTCGTTGAGCCGAACCGCGGCACACTTGGTGGGTTTGCTTACCCCTTTCCTTTTACCCCCCCATCCCCATCCTCGTCGAGCCGAACCGCGGCACGCTTGGGTGGGTTGTTGCAGTGCGGAAAACTTCACTACATATTGCCCAGTTTTGCATCTGAGTCATTCATGTGGCTAGAATATTGCAAAGATCCCACAGGCGACTTCTTGCTGGTCATTCGATTGGAAACTAATTCACACCAAGTTCTCAAACTATTATGTCCTGCATACCATACTGATTATCCAGGGCCTGCTGAAATTGCAGCTTTATGATACTGTCAAGGGCACGTTGCAGAACTTTATAAACGAGATACAAGATTTCGGATTCATACCCATTGGCGGTCATATTTATTGTGCGTATTTCCTTGCCTGTCGCGCTGATCTGCATCGGCTTACATACATGTGTAGACCTGAATTGCTCCCAGCCCCCGCTGTTCATCCACATAGGTTCTGAATACGTGATTATTCTGGATCGAATCTGATGTGTGTCAAGATGCTTTCAGACTACGTTGCCGCTACGAACGATACGTCCATTCTTGAGTGTGGGCTTCCTAGCGCCGAGGTATGCATCCTGTTCTCTGCTCCGGCTCTGCTAACTACGATGTGTCAGGCGGAACTCGCGTGGTGGTTCAACAATCGAACAGTTCCGGCGATGAGCCCATACACCGGCCAGAGTTATTTGTTGGCACGCTATGCGGTCAATAACAGTCCGCCACGCCCAGAGTTGTACATCGAGGGTTACATGACTGTCCACAACCCCACACTCTCGACACCTCTCAATGATTCTCAAGCTGCGGAACTCTATACCGAGCTTGCCTCTGGAGCTGAGACCGGCTGGGACTACAGCTCCCGGTTTGAGCTCGTCCTGCAACTTGGCAACCCCGGTCTCCATACGCTGAGGGTCAAGAATAACATTCCCATCGATCTGAACAGCATACTTTGTGAGTGATCGTATGATTGGTCGCCCTCGCGACAAACAGCTGACCCATCCCAGATAAGGCCCATGTCCTCCTGGCCGGCCTTTATGCGGACTCCTATACCATAGCTGCTGCCAACCACCTTCAAATAGCCGCTGGGATCCGTGCTGGGATCTTGGACCTCATGTAGGACGCTTCCAAGCTTCCGTTCTACAACTTCAACCTGACCTCAAACTCACGCAACTCCATACATGGCCACGACGTTCTACCCGGTGTGGAATGGCATCATTCCTAACAAGATCCTCGCTTCTCAGGCAAACACATTTGGTTACTTTGCTGCTGTGAACATGGTCATGAACAAGTACAATGGTACTTTTCCTGTAACCTTGGTGGACTGGACGGGGTTGCAATGGTAAGCCGACCATCGTGCTTGATATTTTGTCGTCATTGCCAACATGTTTTCTCAGGGATGCACCGAATGCCTGGCCCCCTCGCCAGTACATCATCATTTCTGCTCTCGAGGCATTGCCCTCCAACCTGACAACAAATGCTCTCCCCACATCTGGCTCGGGAGGATCGACGCACGACCTGATTCCTGCTGGTCAGCTTAATTTCACAGAGGCCGAGCTCCCCAGACAACCATTCCATGACAGTCAGACCAGTGTCAACGTGACATCAACAGGACCCGGTGTGGATACCAACCAGTTGAACGGAACTGTCATGAACGGTGGAAACACTATGGCCAGCGAAGGCTGGGCTGCTACCCTGAGACGAGAGATGGCAAACAGGTACTTTACGAGTGTCTTGTGTAGCTGGTGAGCATACTCTCTACACTTTTGCTCGTTTGACTTGTTGTGTCGTCTGTAGGCACACCACCGGAGGGTCTATTCCGGGCATGCTGGCCCAACTCCCTGTGTCACAACTCAACCTGACTGACAGTGTCAACCACACTGGCAATATACGTCGTCCGTTTTTGGGTTGCCATGTACACGCATGCAGTTTAAGTGGTTGTCCGATTCAAAGATGTACGAAAGGTTTTTGAACCTCAATGTGGATTCCTCGGGGTCTGGCGGTGAGTACACCGTCCAAGCATGTTTCGGCTGGACGAACGATGCCCTGCTGTGGGTCACAGCCAACTATGGTCGGGTGCTTGTCGCCCCACAGTGCCCCTCGCTGGCTGCTGCTGTGACAAGTAGCTCAAGCGGTGCTGCAGGGTTGAGGGTATCCTTGTCGAGCTCGGTGGGCACTGTGACGGCTGCTGTCATCGTGACATTCTTGTTATAAACAGATTTCCGTGACCATGATCACGGGTGATCGTTGAAACGTTGACACCCGGAAGTAAATACATGGGTTGGCCTTGCGCCACTAGTAGTTCACTCAGCTGTGCTCGCAGGACCACCCTTGTAGCAACGGTCATGATCGGTGTGAACATGAACAAATGAGATGACGGCTACCAAGTAGAACAATTTACCGAGGCGTTTCAAGAGACGTTTTTGGGACGCGCTCATCGTATCGGGATTTTCCGCGGGCGTGTCTGCTTTCCATGTTTTCCCGAATTTCCTAGAACTCATTGAGACTTTGTATCATTCGCCGAGTCTTATTGGGCAACCACCGCCGTCCATATGTCGATGCTAAGGGTCCCCATCAGGGTCATGGCACAGCCGGACAGAAGTCTACCACACCCTCGGACTACCAGTCGCTCCTCATCATCTCACCACATTGTCTGTTCAGTCCAAGGACACTTGTAGTCGCGCAGCGTGTTGTTGAAAGTGAGTCCGTCGTATTCGATTCAGTGTCAAGTTCGTCTGGACTGGCGGTGCATGGGAAAGTAGATCCACGAAACTCAACGCACCGTGTAAAGAGTGTGTGGAGCACGTAAATGGGGTACGTCGGTCTTTCCACCCTCGGAATTTTACTCAGATGATGTGTTCAGACCTTTGAGGAGAATTCGACGTTGAAAGGTATATTGGGTAAACTGATTGTGCCAGCCATGAAGCACAAGGAGCTCACACTCCGTGAAAAAGGGCTCGTGTGTCTCGGATTGTGCTGTCTCATTGCACGCGTAAGTCCTCTTTTTCTGTCATATATGGCCCTGGACTGGATGTTGATCTCTGGTGGATGGCTCTCAACTCCTTCCAACACTTCCTCTCGCAAGTCCAATCTGCTCCGGAAGTACTCAAGACGCGTGTATTGCAGATCATGTTCAACATATTGATGTTACACAAAGGAGATTTCTTGGGCAGGGGTGGAATTGCGGTGCGTGTTGCGCATTTACTCTCATCCCCATTTCATTGTCGGCGTAACAAAGCTGATCCAATGTATGTCTTTGGTGGTGGGTAGAGCAAACACATCGTCGAATTTTTACTACACGTGCTCAATGGTGAAGATGCAAAAAAGGTTCAAGCGTTGTTGTGTGTCGGATTGGCAAAGCTTGTGTTAGCGGGGATGATTTTGGACGAGTGGGTATGCGTCACCATCCGTCTAGGATGTCTGGGTGGTGTTTTCTGACGCCGTGTACATGCCATGCGCATGTTAGGTCTTGAAAAGTCTCATGGTGGCCTATCTGTCACCCGACATGGCCGAGAATCAAGAACTAAGACAATGTTTGGTGTATTTCTTTCCCATATATTGTTATTCGTCGAGCGTGAACCGGAACTGGATGTGCCAGGTATGGTGTGCTGGTCTTTTATGCTGATTTTGACGCTAATGTTCTCGGTTCTGATTTGTGCTACTCTTCTTGCTCTTCAACGTGGACGACGCACGACAGTAGATCTCAGTACCGATATTCGAACAGCTCGTGGCGGCGACGCGTGCTTTGGATGAAGATCAAGAAATGATAATACCTGCACAGATTATAGGCATGTTTGTCGATTGGACAGATCCACAAAAAGTCATGTAAGTTGTCTATTTCGTGCACGCGCTGCAGCGTGGGATGTGAAACGTGTGTGAAATGACGTGCGTAGTGAGGTACAGGGTCAGACGATCGACGACGGAGTGCATCTTGATTTGGCAGAGGACATTGTCAAGGCCTTGTTCAATGATGATATAGAAAGTGCGTCGCGTCGCGTCTTGTTTCTGACGTCATTTGGTGATGGTGATGTAGAGGACGACAAGAAAGTGTTGTGTCAGGTCTTGGGGTGGTTGCATTTTTCCGAGACGGTGGACGATGTCAAGATTTGGATGTTGAAACTGTTGGTACAGAACATCTTTACGGTATGTTCCGTTTCTCTCGTTCTACCCTGTTTCACACGTGACCCCTGTTGCAGTGTCGGCCAATCCGAGACGTCTCTGCACGGAACACACTTACCAAATTCGACACAACGATCAGCAAGAAATACGCGGACAAGCTGTCCAACTTTAGTGGGGAAGAGTACCGGCAACTCGAACAGCTCGAAGCCTTGTTCAAATTTTTGGACGACGTTATACCACTGGAGGACGGAGAGGAGGTGGAAATGTCAATGAAGATGAAGGGGCAGAAACGGTACGTTTTGCACATCATCATGCTTGGTGGTGTTGGGAGGAGTTGAAAGAGGATGCTGACGACAATGGGGCTATAGGCGATCAGACAGTGTGATGACGGAGATGACGGTGAGCAGCATGGCAGAGGGCACGAGTGTTGGGTCTGGGATGTCGGAGAAGGTTGACAAGGGAAAGGGCAAGGCGAAGCAGAACAGGTGCGTGCTGTGCTGTGTCGTGCTTTCATCAGGTGCCAAGGGTGGGTGACTGACGTGCTAGATGGCGGAGAGTGTCGAGTGACGACGAGTTGCCCGATGGATATGTGATGCCTGCGCCGATGAGGACGCTTCCGAAAAGGGCAGCGTGAGTGTTCCTTTTCGTGTAGAAGCCAGAGGGACTGACTGATCGGGATGTAGATCAGTAAAGAAGGCGATACCTGTGCAGAACAGTATCAATGACGAAGATGAGGAGGAGGAAGAAGCAACGCCCGCGCCGAAACGACGGGACGTGCGCGCTCGGTACGTCTGCCCCTTGTCCATCATTTTCTCTGTTGGATTTGACACATGACGGACGATGCTAGTACCCCTGAGCCGGAGCCAGCGTCGACAAGGGTGGATGTGACGATTGAATCGATTATGGATGAGGAGGAGGAGAAGGAGGAAGAGGTATTTTCGATCGTGATCAGAGGGGATGAGTGATTGGGATCTGAATGGGTGTCTACCCATGTGCGAGGTTCGAGGATGCCTGGGTGTGGAGTGGGCCTTCTCGTCTGTCCAGGAATAACCGGGGTAAAAGAGTAAAGAATCCTGTTCCTTAAACAAGTGGATGTCGTTATCAAAGTTCTATCCTAACGCTGCACGCTATTAGCACATAAATCCTGATCAAGTGAGGTTGATCACAAGATAATTGAAGGATGAGTCAGAGAGTTGGGTCTTTGTGTTCCCTACAATGGGACCCGTTCGCCCATGAGTTCCGCTGCGGTGCAAATGAAACATTCGACACGAACACTGGGCCCTCCAGGAGGGCCATCTCGCTTCCAGGGGCAAGGCAGGCCAGGCCATGGAAGTCCTCACTTGTTCAGGCTATCCCCAATCCACATCTCGCTGCTCAGATTCGCACTTACCAGATTCACCATCAGTACTTTGTCTCCCTGATGCCTGTTCGTGGGCAAGGAGCCAAGGCAGTCGAGGCGAAATGATCACGTACCGCTAGTCCATCTTTGCCCTAGAATCCTTGGAGGACGTCATTCCTCTGGGGATAAGTTAATCGTGTGCCAGATGACCCCACTAATTGTTGCCAACCACACCCAGACTCTACCCTTCCATGGACATAGGCGCTCGGGTCTAACTATTTCTCTGGTTATCAGGACATTCAGGCTCCATATCTTCCAAACGTGCGTCTGACTACAATTCAGGCGAGCCGGCGACTGACAAAAGGACGAGTGCGGTGAGTGGGAACAACATTCCCCCAGCACCCCACGCGACCTTGAGTATGTGACCCAAAAGAAAAAAGAAAAAGAAAAAAAAAGACGCATGGACTACATGGCTGTCATGGAACCCGCAGCACAAAGGAGCCGTGCTAGTGCGTGTTATACACGCAAAAGGCAGACTCGCTCCCTTTTTTTTAAAAAAGGCGAGATCCGACGAGCCGGGTCTCCATTCCTGACTCCCAGCGGCAGTACGTGGCACGCTGCACCACCCGCACGGACCCAAATCCGGCTGGATCTTTGTTGGGCTGATAACGATCATGTGCACGGGTGGTGATCACTAAAGGTGGAGCCCGGCCAACGACACACGGAACTGAATGAGGATATATCGTGGCCCCTCCCAATGGAGTCCGTCAAAGGGGGGGGGTTTCCCGCTTTAGCCCGGTTGAACTCGTCCTCGAACACTGCGTAGTCCTGGATCAACAATGTAGGAAAAAAATTGTTTCTTTTGGGATGGGGCAGAGCCTGAAGACCCTGTGTTGCTCACTGAGCCCGAACAGAAACGCCCTGACAGCAGAGGCCCTGATACCGCGTCCGAGCTAGCACCGGATGGTACGGCCGCCCAGTGGCAGTCACCCTCGGTCTGCTGATCAATTGGCAAATGATCTGCAGGGATGTATGACTTCGGAGACGGGGAAGCAGCAGGGTGAGGAGTCATAGAGATCAGCACCGGCGCCCGATCTTCGGAATCAGAGCTTCGCGCGACCGTCGTGGCCGACAACGTCGGCACCATAGCCATTCCGGACGACCTGGTGGACCAAATGACAAACACGCACTCTTTCCCACGTGCCTGGCATTTGCTGCATGTCCGCTGTAAATCACACTTCACTTTGGAGTCGGCACAGGCTTGACAGGACCGTCGCCTTGTGCGGTTAGCATGGGACCTAGAATCATGTGTGAGATCGAGTAGCTGGAACGGGGCACGCACAGGACGGAGGGGAGGAGATAACCAGGCGAGGAAAAAGACAAACACCCATGAATCACCGCATGTTTTCTTATGTCGGGTCAGTAAATCACTGCGGGTGAATTGTGCATCGCAGGTCTGTTAGGGTTCAGTCCTAAACATGCAGGCTCGAAAAAAGGGTTTTGGAGGTACTCACATCACAGCGATGGGGCCTGTCTCCAGTGTCTGTAAGGTTCGCGCACTGAGGTTCAGTGTCTATACTCCCGAATTGGGGAAAATCAAGACTCACGGGTACGCAAATGGCGATTGCGATGGGTGGTACGGGTGAATTTCGCGGGACAGTGTGGACAGAACTTCGTTTTGGGAAGAACGGGTATATTGCCTTTGTGTGAGCGCATCTTGGATACCGCACCATCTTTTCAGTCCTCGATGACAGTCCGAGCTTGCGGTACCGTAGCAGAGGAAGCGGTGGGATCTGCACGATTACGGGAAGAGGTCGACCCAGAGACCATTGTAGGAGGGAGGGGAGAGTCAAGCCGAGAAGGTCGAGCACTAGAAAGTCAATCGGTGGACATATTCAAGCTGGAAACGCTTTATACATGGGACCGACGACCTCTCTGAATCCTGCAACTCCGATAGTGAATAGCATGCAATGACCAAGGCAATACTAACCTAAATTTGATTTCGGCGCAATTAGCCTGAACAGGACATGATAACCCGGCGAACAAAAACTAATCTAGCACGATATCGACATTGAGATGAATTTAAAGTTGAGGTGAAATTCTTACCCGAGTCTTTTTTTTTCTACGCCATGTCACCATCGAGCTGAATCTATTACCTCTGATTCAGGCTCATGGCACACAATGTCCGTCCGCGGTGCGTACGAGGTGTGCTCGAGTGGTTACCATATATGGAAAGTCGCGGCTCGGCTATTCGCGATCGCGCTGCCAATGCCCATGGCCATCTTCAATTGATCCTGGTACTGCCGCGCTCGTGTCTCGGGTCTCGGGAATGCTCCCCTGGCTTCTGTGGTCCATCCACAAGGTATCCGTTCGATTTGGGTCGTCCAATTTGGCCTCGACGCGACGGCATAATTCGGTATGTACAGTTTTCACTTTCTCCACTATGGGTACTGATATCTTCTTTAAATTGTGATTTCAGTCGTCCTCGTCGACGCGGTGGGTTAATGGCCTTGATAGGACATCTGGTAGGGTTCCTGGACGGTGTGGGTGGCCCAGGTACATTCACCGTTTCGCGCTGACTTGTCTCCTCCTCAGCCAGCAGACTCGTTTCGACTCGTTTCGAGTCGTAGCGCGTAGTGCTTGTTGCGTCATCCATCCGGCACTCTCTTTCACCTTCCTGGACGCCATCTCCATCATTCCGACGCTGCATTTTGTGCTCGAAGTCTCCCGTTTCGGCTTTCTCGCCCAAACTGCCTCCTGGCCCTATATCTTGGCTCGACGCGTTCGTATCGTCGACACGCCATTTCATGAGGCCTTCAGGACGTCTCTGGCACCCGTGAGGAGCCCCTGGTGTGTGCGCTTTGCTGTGGGGTTTGCTCAGCTCATCTCGAGCTTCTCCAGGTAGGTTTTCTTCTACCCTCAAGTCTAACTGTTCGCGCTTGTTTTCTGACGTGGTCCACAGCTTCTTCAGTACGTTTCCACCATCCTCATAGTCTCCGTATGGTCCCGAAGCATCTGCTTCGTCGCTGGTAAGTCCGACGTCGCAGCTCGTATGGCTACTCCTCTCCCCGTCGAGCTCGACACTCGGGGGCTCGTGCGCTCATCGCGCCGCTTTGTCAGGTGATGGAGGTGGTTCCGGGGATGGTCTAGGTAGGTCCGTGATTACTATTGAGGTGTGCTGATCATTTTCGTCAGCTCCTGTTGTCGATCGCACCTGCGCCCTCAACAATTTTCCCTCCCCCACGATCGACGTGTTTCCATGCATCCCAGCACTCTGCACTTTGATCTACGCACATTCCCATCGGATTACCGTGTCTGTGTGTTCATGCGCGACACGTCCGTTTCGGTTGGTGGTCAACTTGCTGCCTGGTTCGACCTCGACATCCGCGCGGTCTCGTGACTCTTCGTGCAGGTCGCCGTTCCGTGTAGGTGTTCTCCATCTCGTCAGGTGGTTCTGTGTGCTTCCTGGGTCGACGCGTTTCGTCGCTGTCGTCGCCCATTGCCTCTGCACTATCTCTCGACGGCCCTCAACTCGACTCTCAACTCGCCACCCTGTACCCTGGTGCTCTCTGGCTGGTTGGGTGGTCCTGTGGGCTTGGCTGGACGATGCGAGTCATCGCCCGTCGTGCCCACAGGGTCTTCTGTCAGTCTTGTTTCGTCGGCGTCGTCTACCAACTTCTTTTCCTTGCTGGCTCGATATTCCGCCTTGCCATCTGGATCTGGTGGTCTCTGTTGTGGTCGCGGATCACCAGGTGTGTGTGGCTGACTTCTCTCGTCGCCGTCGTTGCCACCTGTGGTCTGCCTCAGCTCAATGGCCTCACCCTTGGCTCCAGTGTCGCCGGTCATCCCTCAACCATCTTGCTCCCTCGCGAGTGGCGCACTGGGTCGGTTAGGTGCGTTTGCTGGTGCGTGAGAACGCCAAACCGAGGTGAGCCCATATCTTGGTATCGGGACGGGAGGGGGAGGGGGCACTGACGTATGTGCGTCTCATGTCTTTAGCGGACGTCATGGACATGCTTGACAAGATGATCAAAGCCATTGACAAAGAGCTGTTGGAAGAAGGTCTCATGTCGATCAGGGATGTACATATTTCCCTTGTCCTCCCCACCTCTGACTCTCTTCCTTCCCCTGTCCCCGACATGCCTCCCTCCACCAACAACATCCCTGCGATCGTCACCACCGACCTCTCCTCCAAACTCTCACTCACCCCCGACGCCCCCCCCGCTGTCAGTCCGCCAGACCTCCTCTCCCCCCATCCCACACTCCAACCCTTTTCCGCCTGCCGCCCCTCTCTCGACCTCCCTCGCTCCCCCTCCCCCTCCCTGACTTGTGTCTCATCTAATGACGCGGCCTCCCTCGCACATCCCCCTTCGCCCACCCTCTCAACTCAGTCTTCCGTACAGTTTGCTACTTCCCTCGCCTTGCGAGATAATAGACCAGACAAACATTCCGGAACCTCGTCTCTCCAGCTCCTCAGTCCCTCTGCTATCGACAGGACCGCACATCGCAAGAAGGGCAGCACAACCACCTTTGCTAGCTCCCATGATGGTCACAGCTCCATCGACGAAACCGAAGCAGATCACGCCCCAGACGCATTTAATCTACCTGCCATCCGTCGCCCCAAATCGGATGCTACCAGTCTAACCATCGCCTCTCACACGCACCCGGATGCCGATTCATCTAAACTCCATGCTCACTTTTCAGACGACATCGCTCCTCCTCCCTCAACACATATTCAGCCTGATACTCATTCTGACCCACATCCTCCCAATCCTGGCGTCTCACACGAACCTCCACCTCACCTCGGTCCATTCGCTTTTGACCCATCCCAGCTCGCGAGTCTCCTGGATCCAAAAGACTTCGATGCCCTCCAAGCTCTCGGCGGTATCGCTAGCATCCTCGACGGCATCGGTACTCACCCTACCCGTGGCTTGCTTCTTC
>QGOH01010299.1:3673-15576 GCA_003313155.1 Boletus sp. MG95 | reverse complement strand
GCGACTCACGGTTCAAGCTTCAAGGTCTGTGTACGAGATTTGTGACGAGAGATTTACGACGTATTTACGACGTATCGTACAGGCCCTCTACCCCTTGGGAGGGTTCACCGGGTCCCGACAGGCTACCCCTTCCGAGCTCCCCCGCTCGCCTTCCGGCTCGCGACCCCTGCGAAAGACCAATCTGCCCGCAATCGGTCGTATCGGTCCAGGACCGTTTGACCGTTGCGTGGGAACCCTGGGTATGAGCAATCTCCCCTCAACATAGTCTATTCTCCCAGGGGTTCAATCTCCGTTCTAGGTGTGGCTGAAGACTCGGACGTGCGGAAAATTCAACTCCCAGTTGTCCTCCTCAGTTCTAGGTCAGCCACGTGCGGTTGTCCTAGAACGCCAACCACATAGACCCTCTAGCGTATCGAGAAAAAGTAGTGGCTACTACACCATAGCTCACATTGTTTTGCAGACCCTACGCCAGTATGATAAGCAATGCAGAAGACAGTGAACCCCAGAATGCTTTGACATCCAAGTTCACACCTGCCGAGTGGACTGCTCTGCGCGAGTTCCGAGTGGGTATCGTTAACTACACTCTCGCGCGTACATATTCACAAAAATCATATACATCCAGTCATCGCTTGCCCAGTCATTTGCTGTTGCATTTCCCGATAATCCAGATGCTGGGTCGACCCCATACACAATGTGGGGTGTCACGATTGATCCCGCCAATCCAAGAAATGCGCGAGTCAGCGTTCTGCTGATAAAATTCCTGAGAGCTAGGTAGGTACGTCCTCGCAGCAAGCTATGGCGTTTCGCCTATGGCCTGTGTCCCAGGAACCTCAACCCAACGGAAGCAAAGGACATGTTCATATCTACGCTTCGCTGGAGGGATTCTTTCAACGTTGGTGCAGCAATGAAGGAGGAATTTCCTGACGAAGTATTTGGGAAACTTGGAAAGGTCCACGGAAAGGATAAGGAGCAGCATCCAATCACGTACGTCCTTGATAGAATACTAGTGGTTAAGCAGGTTCACGGGTGTTCCCTTAGCTATAACCTCTACGGGGCAAACGAGGATATCGATGCTGTCTTTGGTGATGTCCAACGGTTCTTGCGGTAATGTTCCCATTTCCCAATTTAAAATACCAACTCATATGAATTGGCAGATGGCGTGTCGCCTTTATGGAAAAGAGCATCGCACTGCTCGACTTTGAAACAGTTGATCAGATGGTTCAGATTCATGGTCTGTCCTATAATCTGACGAGTTCCGTTCTAGCAATAACATGTCTCGTTCGTTTAGATTATGAAGGCGTTGGCCTGTCCAGTCGCACGGAAAGCTCGAAGATGGCTGCATCGGAGGCATCAAAGATTTTCCAGGCTCATTACCCCGAGTTCCTAGTGTGTCTTCTTACTTTTTGCCTTGAATTCCCTTCCCCTTGCTCACTTGGCCGGTATATCTCCAGTCCCGCAAATTCTTTGTCAATGTACCCTCCTTCCTCGCTTGGGTCTTCTGGTTGTTCAAACCCCTTCTCTCCTCGGCCACTCTCGCTAAGATGACAGTTGTGGGTTCTGGTCCCGATACGCTAGGTGCCGCCCTTTCGGTTGTGATTAACAAAGACGAGCTCCCTATGCAATATGGTGGGACTTCTGACAATTTCTGATGCCATACACAATATTGCGGTTGCATCGCTGTATCAATGACCGTCACCCCTGTAGATTCCAAGGAACAAAAACATGAGTAACTATGAATTGAAACACTTTTCCTCGAGCCCCTTGGGAATCGTTCCAACAATGAATACAGTAATACAACAAGATTATAAACGACAGAAACCCATTGCACAATGTGAGGATTTGAAAGCAGAGTATGGCACTATTCTCTAATGTGCAGGTACGCCCTCCTGGAGGACTTGCAGCAGTGAAGAGGACGTAAACTTACTCTCCACCACCGATGCTACTGCCACTAGCAACTGTGGCGGCATATTCTTGTTTCACGCCGTCCCAGCCCTCAAACCAAGAAGGGGGTCGGCTACCAGGCGCCCAGCGTGCCCAACGTGGAGTGGTGGCATGTGACGAGCGTAAAGAAGGGTTGCTAAGACCAAATATGAGCAAGTAAAGTAAATGTCGTCGAAAGACATACTTGGCACGTAAAGTTGGTCCTAACGCAAGATGAGCAAAATTGCTCGGGAATAGTGGATTGCCTGGCGCGCGGTCACCAACGGGATCATATGCACGCTCGCTCTCGCTATCTCCAATTTCGGAAGTAGCATTACTGCCGAAGTCATGATATATATATGAGCTGTAAAGAAATGATCAGAATGTAATAAGGTATGGCTTGAAGAATGCCTAACCCAGACACAGACCTCCTGAGGCTGGTGATAGACCCATGGGAACTCGTCTGAGAGAGACGACGTGTGAGAGGAGACAGAGAGAGATCTGGACTGCGGGGTTCGACGCTATTTCTTCCCGATACGTTCGTGCTCATAGCTGGACTGTGTGTATATGAAAATACATGCGGTGTGACTGCAGAAGAGGAAGGGACTGGGGACGTGCAAACACGAAGTCCATGAATCTGTGCTTTGGGATCATCTTCCGCCTTCATGCGAGCCTCGTCACTGGTGTTTACACCGGGTTCTTCCTCTTCCTCACGATCCTCGACGATGTCTTGTAATACCTGATCAACTTGGGACTTGGAGGCAGATTGAGAAAGACCAGCCGGAAGACTGGATGGCGGCGGGTTGCTTGTTCCAGGAGTGGAAGGGGGAGGGTTCGAAGATGAGGTGGCTAAGATGGGTTCAATTACCAGTGATTGCCCTGGGGACGATGTCAAGGTGACCGAATCCAGGGACTGATGGGAATGATTAGTGACGTCTGGAATATGTTCGTCTTCTGGGAGGGAAAGAGCAGGCGCGCTATCTTCAGGGTCAATGAAATGACCAGTGTCTACGTCCTCCAGTTCCAATTCAGGGGGCACGCCTATCGCTCCTTTCAAGCGTTCCCAGATGAGCTCTGAATGAGCAAGAACGCACTTGCGTGCCTGTCTCACCCATACAGCGTCGTTAGCAGATGGCCGATCAACTTCAGTTAGCCATTGACGCAACGTATTGAAGGTCCACCGGGCTGGGTCGACGGTGAACGGATCCTGTATCTCCTCATGGGATGTCTGCGTTGGGAAGGTCTGGGCCAAGAGGGAGAATATTTTCTTCGTTGGGGGATTTAAGAGCAAATGAGTAGTTTCTGCAGCTCTGTCAATAAAGGGGAGGTAGACATCGACTGGCAGTAGAGTGAATGTTGCTGGTGAGGAAACCGACGTTGCTGTAGCACCGGAGTTGTTCGGATTGCCCGGTTTGGGAATAACTGGTGAGCCAGGGACGTAACGAGGGGCAGATGATTGACGAGCGAGGTCGACGAGTTGTTCTGGTGTGAGATTGGGCTTTGAGAAGGCGGATCCGCCGGACGCGGAATTCCGACGAGTAAATTGAGGAGAACTCGGCCTGAGACGAGGGGAGGAGGATGGACTGGAACCAGTTCTAGAAGAGTGATTCTGCGGGCCTGAGGATGACGGCGAGCTGGAGGGCTGGGGAGGAGAAACGGGGGAAAAGGATGAAAAAGCGAAGCTGAGTCGGTTATCTGCGGAAGTGCTGCCGTTACGACGGAGGGATCTGCGATTGTGGATAGGAGAGGAGGGTGAGTCGGACAAGCTGGGCGGGGCCATCACAGAGCCAGAGGACGCCGCGGGGTCGACGACACGAACGATCGTCAGCGTCGAGGACGACGATCGATTTGGATCATGGTTCAGCGCCGCGTTTCTTCCGAGCGGGTCTGGTGCGCTCACAGATCCCCGTCTCACTACGAGTCTCCTCGGCGGGGGTTGAGACATTGTTCAGGACGACACCCTGCAGGATCGATTGGTACCGTGATCACCCCACCTAATTAAGCTGCGTGACGGCACGTCACAATGTAACTCCTCGACTCGGCAGATGCCGAGGCGCTGTATAGTAGCACCTTCAGCCACAACAGGGATCAACACCGTAAATCATCCAACCGCGCGTCGATAATGGCCCAACGTGTTACGCTCCGCAAACGCACACCTTACAACACCACCTCTAATCGCCGCCGCATCGTCAAGACACCAGGCGGAAAGCTTGTCTATCACCATCTCAAAAAACTCCCAACTCAACCCAAGTGTGGTGACTGCGGGATCGGATTGCCTGGTGTATGCCAAAAGCTTTGCTGGGCCATGTTCGAGAAATTTACACAAGTTCTGTAGGTCCCTGCACTTCGGCCACGCCAGTATGCCACTGTTTCGAAACGCATAAAGACCGTCCGTCGGGCGTATGGAGGTTCACGATGCGGTGACTGTGTGAAGTCGCGGTACATCCTTTTCCGCCTCCCTTTCCGTTCTATGTTTCACCATTCTGCTATGCAGTATCCTTCGGGCATTTCTGGTCGAGGAGGCAAAAATCGTAAAGAAGGTCATCAAAAGCCAGAAGACCGCTTCTCGGAAGTGATTCGCCTCTCAGTGGATGACACCCGGGCTGGTAGAGGCTGTATCTGGCTATTCATTGTGTTTTCTTTACGCTTTATGATCCCGTGTCATGACTCCCTCACAACCAATTCAAGAAAGTCATAATGCTTCCTCAGGCAGATGGTTAATACACTGCCAGAACTATGATATTGGGTTTTGTATCAGTGTCTGTTCTTGATCGCAACGGCCAGACAAGACCATCAAAGGCAGTC
The DNA here is from genome assembly GCA_003313155.1 of Boletus sp. MG95. Taxonomy (NCBI): domain Eukaryota; kingdom Fungi; phylum Basidiomycota; class Agaricomycetes; order Boletales; family Boletaceae; genus Boletus; species Boletus sp. MG95. The sequence continues at coordinate 10,851 of QGOH01010299.1, read as the reverse complement.
AATCTGATCGATCCGGGTCACAACAAGGCTTACCCCTAGCGAGTTGAATGCAGCGGAGATTGTCCTAGACCCAAGTCCATTGTGCAATAGGTATCAGTGTATCTAGGATTACTGTGAAACGGGATCGTGTGGCTTCTAATGTCTGTCATAAATATTCTTCATCTACGCAGATACCTGTGTTTCGTGCAACGATTCGACCTCGGGCAGGTGAGAGTGCGGATATGCAAGGGAGGCCGTCTCGGTTAGGGGGGAATCGAGCGAAGGAGGAGGAGATGGGTAAGAATCCGTGGGTGTTATGATTGCGGCGCGTTTGGTAAATGCCGAAGACAAACTCAGCGGAGAGATACGCGCGGAAAGCTTCCTCTCTAGAGAGCTCCTGTGCAAATCAGGTGATTGTGCTTGTGTTCTGCCAGGCGGCGAGGGGGGAAATTGAGATCGTGATTTCATCCCAGTTGTGGATGACACCACAGATGTCACCGGTTTCACCAACGAGCTAGGTGACGACGGGGTACTACCATTCAACAGTTGCTCCTCCACGCGATTAGATGGAAGCATCATGTCCCGTGTGGCCTCCACTCTCCGCATTTTAGTTTCTCCCTTTTCTACATCGCTCTTCGCTGAGTTGTACATATATAGGCCGATGAATGTCAACGCAATTCCAGCGCCTTGGATTGGGTGGACCGTCTGGTTGAACCACAAAATTGCCATGCATATGACCCATATCCGTTTGACCAAGGAGGCAATCGAATACGTGACTGGAGAGGTGCATGACAGAATCACGAATGCGATAATGCTCTGGGAAAAGTGGGCAAGACCATTGACTGTGAAATGGTATGAGAGGGAGTGCACGGAGGAGTGACCATGATTGGGATGGACAATATGTGTCGGGTTATCAAGGGCAGCGAGGAGACGAGGAAGGTCCGTGAAACTCCAAAGGGGTACCATGAGAACGAATGCCGCGCCTGACGAATAGAATAGCAAGTTCACTTTGTCAAGCCGATGCGAGGACGCTTGCGACCCAGACGGGACAACCTTCTTGAAAAAAATATTCGAACTCACAAAGACGAGGGCGGAACCAAAGGCACAGAGCAACCCAACTGGACTAGACGCGGAAGCATCAAAAGTGGATGCTAGCATGACTCCGATAGTAAGGGGAAGGAGTGATAGATAAGTCTTTGGAGAGTATTTGACCCCGAACAGAAGTGCGTACGCGGCGACGGTGAAGAGCGGTGACAACGCCTGCGGTGCTATTTGAGTAACGAAGAAGAAAGAAGATGAGGATGCGACATACCTTGATCGTGTGCACTGTGCTAACGTGAATTCTGGAAATTGCCATGCTAGAAAACATATGTCCGCCGACCTGGAATGCACCCATAGGCAAGGTCGCTCTCAGTATAGCGAGCGTTGGTGAGCGCAACCTGCTGAAACTGATCATAGGAGTCATGATTAGGAGACAGCAGGAGGCAACAAAACCAAATTGGATGATGGTGAGAGTGACCGGGTAGCGAAACTGTTCGAGGATTGCTTTCCCGGTGTTTGACGACAAGGCGGACGTCGTGTACCAGAATATACACAGGATAAGAAAGCGGGCGGTGGAAGCGATGGAAGGTCCTGCGGCAGATGTCCAAGGACCCCGTGTGCGACGGACGAAGGATGAGGGAAAGTGATGTGCTTCTGATCCGAATGGCCGACGATAAAAAAACTTCTTGAGGCTTTCCGAGATCGATGCCAAAGAGAACGAAGAAAGGTGGTCTAGTCGAATGCGCCAAGCGCTTTGCGACATAGACAGTGGTCCTTCCAAGGGATTGCTGGCCTGCCAAGCATGATGAGGGTATTCATTATATGGGGGATATCTGACAGAATCAGTAACGGGGCGATTTTTCTGCATTCCACAACGGAAAGAGCGATCAACACAAGAAGGAGACGACGACTTCTGTGCGCGCAGTGAACTTGTCAACGCTGACCACAACGAATAGGGTGCACAGCCACAGTAACCTCTGCCACCACAGATCACGTGCCACAGAAGGGCCTACCCTAAATTATGCCAATCCAGTGGCGCTCGAGTGCCAGATCACTCGGTATCGAAATCAAGGTCGTCACTACGGTCGCCGTTTCCTCAAGAAACCCATCATGGTCAGTCGTATGTCCTCCGATATGCTTGTGCCCACGCCGAGAAATGTTCTTCACTGCTCTCTGTTATTGGGACGGGTGGATGCTAACCGCCTTGTTGGGATGGACTGGACATACACTCTCGACCTCACGACATCTGACGCTTTCTCTCTTTCGTAGGCCCGTGGACCAAAAAAGCACTTGAAACGCCTCGCAGCTCCATCGTCATGGATGCTTGACAAACTGAGCGGTACATACGTGAGGAACCCAGCCATGTTATGCACCCTTGAAGCTCAAATACAGGCCGCAGGCTCCTCGTCCATCCCCTGGTCCTCACAAACTCCGCGAATCCCTTCCCCTTACGATTTTTCTCCGAAACAGGCTCAAGTATGCTCTGACCGGACGCGAGGTCGTTGTAATCGTCAACCAGCGCCTCATTAAGGTCGACGGAAAAGTGCGCACTGACTCTAACTATCCCACCGGCTTCATGGGTAAGTAATTCCAGCCTTTTTCTCGGACAGCGCATTTATATCCGGTCAGATACCATCTCAATCGAGAAGTCTGGCGAGCATTTCCGCCTGCTATATGATGTGAAGGGCCGCTTCACTATTCATCGCATTACCCCCGAGGAGGCTACGTATAAACTTCTCAAGGTCCGCAAAGTGGCCCTCGGCGCTAAGGGCGTCCCTTACATCGTCACACACGATGGACGTACCATTCGTTATCCTGATCCAGCCATCAAGGTCAACGACACTGTGAAGTTTGACCTTGAGCAAGGCAAAATCACCGACTTCGTACCCTTTGACACTGGCAACATTGTCATGATCACCGGCGGTCGTAACATGGGTCGTGCAGGTGTCATCATCCACCGTGAGAAGCATGTCGGGGGTTTCGATATCGTCCATGTCAAGGATTCTCTCGATCGCACGTTCGCCACACGGTATGTGACATTTTACGTCTCGTGCACCAGTGAGCTCCAACCATCGGCAATCATAGTATCTCCAACATCTTTGTTATCGGCCAAGGCACTAAGCCTTGGATATCTCTGCCGAAGGGCAAGGGTACTAAACTAACAATTTCTGAGGAGAGAGACCTCCGGAGGAGGCGCGCCGCAGAGCAATAGATACACCTTATCATTCGTTCCCACCGCTTTCCTTCTAGGTGCATGTACCTCCACGTGTATCCATCTCACGACGACCAAAAATGCAGCTGATCACATGGTGCACGTGAATATGACAGCTTTCTCACACCTTGCATATGAAATGCTTCAAGTCCATCAATGTCGGTCTCTACCAATAATCGGCTGTTCTAGGTTGTATGACAGACGGCTTACACCTCTTCTCCAGTTCCCATAGTTTCAACCACCTGGTGATCTTGGCCCTTGAAGTAGGGCTACCTACGTTCACAGTGGGTATGATTCTACCCCAGTCGCATGACATGGCAAAGCATGTGAGCTCAAAGAACGAGCTATGCTCCGAATAAGGCACCCCAAATATCTGAATGTTATGTGATGACTTTTGCGAGGGCTGGAGATCTGTGTAAGAAAAATCTCGTGACTGGCCACGGGAAATGATGGACTGAATGGAGGGATTGAGATCACTGCCGGATGGCGGAGAGTAGCTGTGAAAGAAGTCAGCAAAAATCAAGCATTGGGGCTGAACAACGCACGTCCACCCTGTCGGTCGGAACCCAATAACCCTCGAAAACGTGCCCTTGAATCTTTGAAGGTATGATCTGAGGTTATCTGAAGTGACTGTCCCTAACGGCAATATATGTACATTCGCTCTAGCAGGATCTGCGGTTAGGAGAGCGTGTAGCTCTTTATCAGCCTGACATCGTAGTATGGCAGTCTTGCGTGGGTCACAGTAGACCTTAGCCCCAAGAGCTTGAGCAATCGCTTGAGTACAAAGTTTTTTTTTTCTTTTCAGCCCCAACTCGGATGACAGGATGGGCCTATCCTACCTTTGACAATACGCTCCTTGCCTATTGAATATGTGCTACAATGAAATCAGCTGTGAATAAAACGGTAAAAACTCCACATACCCTACTATCACAAGGATGCGCTCCTGTTGTTTCTGCTGTCCTCCCGTCTCAACAGAGGTCGAGGATTTCATCCAAGCATCTATCGTGGAGATCCGGTTTGCATGAGCATCGCGGTTGTCTCTAACCCCTCCCACCACCAGTCCCCGAGCTAACTCTGCACAAGCATTGATAACAAGTGGCTGAGGTGAGAACATGTACTGTTCTGGTCATCGAGCTTTTTGACGACTGAAGAAAAGATCACGACAGACCTTTGGATCAAGATAAGTAGTATCTAGGTAGATGTGATCGATGTGCTTTCCTTTCACAACGGGATGGAGGACATGACGTGGCGATGCGCGGAAATCCCCACAATGCAGGTAGCGAAAGATCCTTGGTGAACCTATAAACGGGGACTTGAATGGGCTATCGCCAGCATCGATTGTTTGCTGCCCCTCGAATAAGAATAGACAAGAACCTGGGCAGTGATTGCCTTCAATCAGGGTCACGCTCACTCCTCCGGTATGGGGTATTATCGTCGGTGTGTCCAATGGTAAGGGATGGATCCATCCAGGATCTACAGCTAGCATATGTGTGATTAAGTTGGCAGTCTCCTCTGCAGAAACATTAGTACAGGTCGACAGGCTATTTGTGCATTAACCTGAACAATAAATAGGACCACTCTTCCATTTGGATCCGAGATTGGTGTAGTGATCGGAATGCGCGTGGCTATGGGTAATCCAGTCAGCGCAGACGTATGAACAATGGCGCATATTGAACAGACGTCAGAAAATACGCTGTGACACCGGGAACGGCACCATAGCAGAAAGCGTCTACTGCGATTGGCATCCCTTGTAATATCTTGTAAAACGGAGCCCTTCTACGGTTTCCTCGGGTCGGCCTGAAATCACGGCCGGCGGCGGCATCCGCTTCTACCCAAACTTCGTCCTCCTTGTGTGAATTCATTAGCACGGCGTACAGATCGTTTCCTTGGCCCTTGACGAGTGTAGTTGGACCACCGTTGTCAGATGTCGCACCGGATTCAATCGACACTGTGGTCGATGCACATTCTTGCATAACGATGTTGTCATCTTGCAAGGTCGTATCGAGACAATGATTGGCATGAGTCTGTGCTTCCTAACCGAGCAATAGCGAAGGTCAATGGAATGGTGTGAACTGTCTATTTGGCGCGCTTACATGAACGAGGATTCCTGTCAAATCTATACCGCACACAGGACAAAAGCACTGTTCGTCGGAGAGTTCCCCTTCGCCCTCATCAATTTCGGCGCTATTATCAACGAGTTCGTCGTCTCCAGCAGCCCATTCTCCGATGGGAAACTCGACTGCGGCGTCAATAACAGAGTGGTCCCCGACCATAGTGGACATGCCTTCGTGTGCGGTTAAGTTAGCCTGACTTTTTCCGGTCAATTTGTTTCCTGTGCAGGATAGATTGAGTCTGTCCCCAGCCCCGTACAAAGCCCATAAGACGAACCGAGGCAGGTTTGCTCCAGTAAAGGAGCTGAAGCGCCAAACATGGATTCTGAACTGTCTGGTTTGGGAGTGGTTGGGGAATCCTGATGCGCGTGGAACCGGTTGCTCGATGGCTTCGCAGGCAGATTAATGGGCCGTAACAGCTCCGAAGGCGCACCGAAGGCATCCTTGTCTTCGTGTGCTAGAGTGGGTGTGGCCGAGTTCAGAGACTGGGAGTCATCAGAAACCCCTGTCCAGGAGTCTAGTAGAGCACTTCTTTTTCCATTCTCCTTCCCATAGACACCGTCGTCACTGTCAGAATCGATGACAATGATTTCTGCTGATGCTACCTTCAAGTTGGTCTGTCGTACACTAGGCGCAAATTGTTGTGGCGCGCTTACTCTTGCTCGCTTTATCGCATCAGCACCGGAAAAGAAATCCAATAGCGTGCGGTTTGGAGGAGGTCCCTTGCGTTTTTTGGTTGATGGACCCATGTGATACAAGTTGTAAAGATAGAATCCTAACTCCATAGATATACCAGACGATTGTTGCTTATGTAATTAGGATACACTGTCATACTCAATTGCTAGTGGCAGCTCCTACGTGCCGCACGGATAGGTACGCCGATTATTTGAAGCTCCCTCGTTGATCTCGATCTTCTCTTGTCTAAGCTCTGGGGTGCGGAGAAGGTGCGCCTGACACCCGCACCAAAAAGAAGTGAGATTTGGTCGATTTCTTTTATTTGACCCTTGCGGGGAAATCTACACGTTGCCACCCGCACAGGCGTGTATCCCCGGTATACAATGGTCCCCTGTGGTCGGGACAAGTCCTGACCAGTACTTCCTCACCGGGTTCTAGGCCAAGTCCCTCGCTGTTATTACTACATGAATCATGTCCCAATGGTCATTTCCATCCGTTTTAATTGGCCCGAAGGTAGGGCTAAGGGCAAGTGGGTATCAGTTACGGCGAGATTTCCACCTTGGTGCTCATTTGGTCCGTATACAACCTAGGCTATGAATTTTGCCTATAATACAAATGTTGTCTGATTCTCGCCATCCGAACTCACGTAACTCCCCGATGTCTGTTACCACCACCTCTATCCTGCATAGGACACCGTGGACGCCACCTGTCGCAGTCCGCGGTGAGGGTATCTATGTCGACCTTGAAGATGGTCGCCGTGTGATCGACGGGATCGGAGGCGCAGCTGTCTCGTGCGTCGGTACCAGCCATCCAAAGGTCATCGCCGCCATCAAAGAGCAGCTTGATACCCTTACTTGTCAGTATCGGTTGATATCTGCGATATGACTGATGCTAGTATGGCACTCAACAGATGTATACAATATGCAGCTGTCCACTCAGCCTGCGGAGGAGCTTGCAAAGTTCCTCGTTGATTCAAGCGATGGAGCATTCGAACTCGTAGCATTCGCATCTGGTGGCAAGTATAACTACCAAACCGGCAAGATGTAGCTTCCAACACTCGATAACAGGTTCTGAGGCTATGGAGGCCGTAATCAAGCTTTCAAGACAGGTTGGTGATATCCCGGACTATTCATCTTCTCTAACATCCATCACAGTATTTC
>QGOH01010242.1:12667-37304 GCA_003313155.1 Boletus sp. MG95 | reverse complement strand
GTTCAAGGTATCCAATATGTTGTTCAAATATATATACTTAGATATTTCACATTGAATACATGATGTACAAAAGAAGATGGGAATTCATTGTATGGTGCATTTCAGGGAACCTCTAAAATGCGAGATATGATATAGTACAAGTGATGTGACCTGGAATAAATATAGAGATGGTGTGTCATATCGCGCATTTTAGGCAACCCCTTAAATGCGCGATAGGGTATAGTACGAGTGATTTGGGACCTGAAATAAATATAGAGATGTGATGTGTTATACCGCGCATTCTAGGCGACCCTTAAAATGCGCGATACGATATACTACACTTTTGTGGTCATCTGGGAGATATGTCTCAAACTCAAAACAATCTTGTGGCCAGCAAAATGTTACCATAAAATAGAGGCCATTCATGCGATCATTTTGTGCATATAATCATGGAAATTGGTGGTCGTGTTCTTGAGATAAAAATCAAACAAGATGTGATAAATGAGGTGGATCTAAAAACGGCATGAAGATGATTTTTTGGGGTCTTGGTGATGTCACCAATGGATTCAGAGGGTTCAAAAACCCCAGGGAAAAATGCCAGAATGCTTCCAAGAAGCGCCCTTGCTTTTATACCCCATGTTGTATGCATAGAAAGGGGGTGATTGTAATAGCGTTTGCTCAGGTGATTTTTCTGGGCTTAGAAAACATTACCATCATGTTCACAGGGTCAGATAATGGTAGGGACGACCTCTTCCATGTCCCTTGCAAGTCACCATGAAGCTAGAAAAATCGATCTTTGCAGAGGGTGAGGAGGACATATGTTGAAACAGGACAATATAAAATAGCTGGCATATTGGGGGTTGTTCAGACATGTTCAGAGGACCCACTGGCACCCAGGAAAAATCTCAGAAGGCCATGGGCACTGTTATATCATGTTGTCCAGATATGAGATAGGAGGAGGAGGAGTAGTAGTATATTGCTGATCTGATTTTTTTGACCTTATTCAATGCTACCATCATGTTCACAGGGTTCAATAATGGTAGGGGCCACCTCTTTCATGTCCATTCCAAGTCACCACAAGGCTGGAAAAATCAATCTTCACAGTATATAAGAAGGAAACATGGTAATATAAAATAGCTGGCATCTTGGGGGCTGTCCAGACATGTTCAGAGGGCCCACTGGCACCCATAAAAAATCCCAAAAGGTCATGGGCACTGTTGTATCATGTCATCCAGATGTGAGATAGCAGACAAGAGGGAAGCATATGACTTTCATCTGATTTTTGTGAGCTTATTCAATGCTACCATCATGCTCATAGGGTTCAATAATGGTAGGGACCACTGAATATGCCAAATATCACTAGGGTTCCTAGCCAGTATGCCATACCATTGTATACATATCACTATAGATATATAGATCCATCAAACACTCTAAATATCACTAGAAATATGACATATTTGCCAGAGGAGTTTGTGGACCTGTCAAACATGCTGAACGTTACTGTGGCTATGGGCCAGCATGTGATAACCTTGTATAAACATTGCTATATAGATACTGTATATAGAATGCTGAACTTGGACAACACCACCGGCATTGCTGACAATTATGCTACATTCTTGTATACACCCTGTTGACATGTGTAGACATGCCAAACCTAACTAATATTGCTAGCACTACTACTCAAATATATGGCATTGTAGGCCTTGAATTGCATGTGAAAAAGAGTCTGGTCTATGCTTACAGCAATCCAGCACTTCATGACACCATGCAAGAAAGTCAGAGTTAGCTCAATCTCCTTCAGGCTGGGAGTTTTGGTTTCTGAGCTGAATCAGAGTCTTTTATATCACTTCTATTCTGCTGGACAGAAAGTCAAACCAGGACTCAGAGGAAAGCCAGAGTACAGGCTTGGACTCCATATATCACTTGATGTAAAGGATGTTTTCAGCATTGCTTGCAATGGCATAGAAGGCTAGTCATCTTATCTATGGAATGATTTCTCTCAACAGCACTTGTGCAGCCTTTCTACTCATCTCTAACTCCATATGTCTTGGTCCTGGCATGTCAAAATATCTTGACAATGCTGGAGCACTCCTAGATATAACTCATAGTAAGGCTATAGGCCTCACTATTCTTGAGAAACACAGAGATGTTGTTAGTTGGGCAAACAGCCTCATAATAGCGATTGTATGTGTTTAAAAAAGCAATGTGGGTCTGTATGATACACTCTTGAATTCATCTCAGCTTGCAAAGCACCAGGTGGTGGATGGATTCTCTGTTGAAGCCTGCTGCTGTATAGGACTTCTCCAGACTATTTAGCCTCCACAGGCCAGTGATGAGCATGTCTCGGTTTGTGAGAGTGGGACACCTACATCAACCAGGAGCACAAATGGCATTCTTGCAATTGAGCATGGAGTTCCAATTGAGGCAAAAGAAGATCTGCTTGAGAGCAGCCTCTGAAGAGACATGCACATTATCTTGACCATCCTTGATAAAGTGAGCCTAGCAGATGTCATCATGATTCAATAGTGAATAGTAGGAATGACCCCTTCCATGTTCACTCAAGTCACCACAAGACTATAAATATCAATCAAGGGCAAGACATGGCAAAGCAAGGCATATAAAACAATAACAGTGGATATCCTGGACATTGTTTAGAGGTGTTCATATGGCTCTTTTTCACTTGGAAAAATAACAGAGGGTCATGGGCAGTATTGCACAATGTCATTCAGGTATGGGGTAGGAGAGAGATGGAAAATATATGTATTGCTAATGTGATCTTTGTGAGCTTGGTAATTATTACCATAATGTTTGGATGATTAAATAATCTCTCTTTCATGTCCATCACAAGTCATCACAAGGCTAGAAAAAACAATTATTGGAGTGGAAGAAATATAACACAACAAGATCTCAAGCATCAATGAAATGTAATAGAAGCCAGAACATTATGGCAGGCACATTGTCATGTGTTGGTAGTTAGTTAGTTAGTTAGTTAGTTAGTCAGTTAGTTATACCAGCTCCAACTTCAGTATGAGTACATTCCAGAATATCATGTGCAGGTGTTGAGAAATACATATATACAGTATGTAGCAGTATGTAGCATGCTTTACCTCATTATCATCTACCACTTTCAGACCAGACTTCTACAGCCAGTGCCACTAAGCTAAACCAAGTCCATCAAGGAGATATCAATTTGTTCTCAGATATCAACACTCAGTTGCATAACCATTGATTGCAAAAAAATATTCTTCCAAACAGGATCCAGCACTACATCATCCTGTAAGAGGGCTCCAATGAAAAACTTGCATAAGTGATGAAAACCTCTTCAACAGCCATTCAGATCACACTGATCTTCTTCAGACTATAGAATGAGAACATTCATATAAACATGATTGCACTTGTATCATAGATGGATGTCAAGTATTCTTCAGATAATGCTGATGATAGATCTAGATCACAGATTCTACCTTTTCCTGCTCTAGATCAACATAGACATGCTTTTTCTCCTGAAAACAAAGCTGTCATGTGTGTGAGGAAAAGGCTTAAAACCTGTGCTTCAATAATCCATTCATTCATTGTCCTCTACTGACATGACCACCTTTTGCAAGCTTACAAATACCTTTAATGTCACAAGCTTGCCTAATAATCCATAATTCAAATGAATGATCCCAGCCAAATGAAATACCCATAAGAAGTCTGGAAGAATACAATATCCATGGTTAAGCCATGTAATCATAATACACTGAAGCATTTTCCAAGATGGCTATGTGAAATGCATTACTACTCTTAGTAGGCATTGAGCAGAACAGGTTGGAAAACCATGAGCTTGCATCTGGTAATATCTAATTGTTAATTCTGGACTTGCTTGCATATAGTTCCAGCTATATTAGATGTCTCCTTGGTTGGTGATTTATCATGGTAGTCATCCTCATTACATAAACTGCCATTCCAGATTGAACCTGTCTGGAAAGTGAGAGCCCTAATCTCTATAACAGTAGTAGTAGTAGTAGTAAGATATCCATAGATATACCTTGGTCCCTAAAGTGAGTAAGTAAGTAAGTAAGTAAGTAAATAAAGAGCTTCTTGTGGAAATGGCAGCTATCTTATAAGAATCATCTATCCATTTCCCCCCATTCTCTATTTCCTCACTGTTACAGTCTTTTACAAATATATCACAATCACAATCATCACCTACAGCCACTTCAACCATTTCATAGCTATGATCATTTAACTAACTTACTTACTTACTCAAATTGGACTCTTTCTGAAACCTGGAAATGTCAGAGGGAAAATCTCAGAGTTAACCCAAACTCCTCTGCATCCTCAGAAATGAGTACTTGAAGCTTCTATAGCTGGCCTTGCTGTAGACATTTTCTCTGATTCTTGGTAGCCATACTGAGACATTGAAGACATGCATGTCTCTTTTGTTAATCCACCTCGTTCATCAGAGCATCATAGATTCTCTTCAGGTGCCTTTCTGAACTTTATTTGATTCTTTTTTCACAAGGTCTTCCTCTCTTCTTGGATTTCCAGCTGAGGCTCTTCATCTTGTAGAATTCAGAGTTTGGATTGAACACCAGGAACCCTAGGTTGCTCTCCACACATACCCTTGCCATTCTTCCTGATCAGCTGGCTCATAGGAAGACATTGCAAATAGGAAAGGATCATCTCCAGATGGTCTCTGAGATAGAAGCAAATCTCCGTGGATCTTTCCTCCAGGATATCATGCATCCCCGCTCTGTTCAAAAGGCAGACCATGGAATGTCTTTCCCTGGATGGGAAGCTATGCTCTAGGCTTGTATAGTATGTCTCCTGCAGGAAACATGGATTATGGATCATCACATCCATGGATACTGCCTTCCTTGCATTCTGGGCTCATGTTTCAGGGTTTGCATGTTGCATGGAAAAATGTCTGGTGAATCCTGGCAGCTGTCCAGCACTTTATGGAATCATGCAAAGAGGTTGGAGGTGACTCAATCTCTTGTAAACTGGACCTGTCCAACATCAACCACATCTTCTTGAAAGACTGGCAGAAAACATGGGACATAACTCATTCCTTCAGCATCAGCATAGGGCTCGGTGCAATTGCCTTCTTTAGTTGCCTCCAGATTGAATGGGATCCACAACCTTATCAAGGCAGATTGCTGAGAGGCAATAGCCCTCTTTTGTGTTGTGCCTTTGAGTTGAGGCCATGAGAGCCAGGACATGAAGGTTATCTGTCTTCTAAATAGTGTCAAGACATGGTATAAAGTTAAGAACAAGTTCATTCCTGCAGAAAGAATATGAATATGTTGGCCTTCTTCATAATAACCCTGTGATGCTCAACAAGAACCAATAATTCTTGGACACATTTGCTCAGGTGGTTTTTCCACCCTTACTGTCATGTTCACAGAGTTCAATAATGGTAATGGTAGGGTCAATCTCCTTCATGTCCAATGCAAGTTACCACAAGGCTACAAAAATCAATCTTTGCAAAGGATGAGGAGAAAACATGTTAAAACATGGCAATATAAGATAATAATAATAATAATAATAATAATAATAATAGCTGGCATATTGGGGTTGTTTGACATGTCAAGAGGGCTTGTTGGCATACAGGAAAAATTCCAGAAGACTATGAGCACTGTTATATCATGTTATTCAGATATAAGGTGGAAGGAGAGAGGGTGTATCACTGATTTGATTTTGATTTTTGTAAGCAAAGCAAATGTTGCCATCATCTTCAGACAGTTCAATAATAATAATAATAATAATAATAATAGTAGAAGCATTCCCTTCAATGTCCATTTCAGAGCACCATAAGGCTACAAAGATCAATTTGTGTAGAGGCAAAGAAAGAAACATGTCAAAGCATGCCAACATACATAAGTCACTGAGTCACATCACTCAATAATGGTGTTCAGAGGACTCACTCAGTGGCACCCAGGAAAAATATCAAAAGGCCATAGACAGTATGGTATCATGTCATTCAGATATCAAAAGTAGGCATATTTCATCAAAGACAATGGGCAGCCTCATGCACAGGAAATCAGTGCACAGGACATGGTGTTTTCCATGAAGGTATGTTTACCTTAGAGCTAGGAAGATTCAGAAATAGTGTTTCGGAATTCAGGTCGGGTGAATTCACCTGGGTTAATTCACCCAGATGGATGTGGGGTGATTCACCATGAATTTGTACACCCATCAAAAGGGCAGGGTGAATATGGATGAATATGGAGTGAGTGAATTTGACATTACCAAACTTGTTGAGACTCTCTGTTGACATGGAGTGACTTCCCTTTTTGACAATGTTAAAGTAGGGATCCACAGTGAAATATTACAATCATGGAACAGGAGATGTTGAGGGTTAACACTTAGCACTCAGCACCATGACTTGGTAGCCCTCTGCTTGTTACTCATAGTCCTCATGAAATGGATCTGAGTCTGAAGACAAAGCTAGATACCCTCAAGAATTATTTATCTAATCTACCAGATACTCTACCTCTCCCCAAGCCTGGGCTCACAACCTATAACTTTGGATTATTCAACATTTCAGCAGAGGAAATTGAGGACTATGGCGAAGTTGGTGCAGTCAATTGACAACTTGAAATATCATTTGGAACACGATGTAATGGCCCTATCATCTTCACTCAATGGGGTCCTGAACTTCTTGGTGTTGTTGAAGTGCTGAATGCCTACTTTCTCAAAGAGCTGACATCAGCAATCCTACAAAAATGGATTGATGACCTTACCATCTCTGCTGAGCTTTTATTTGCCACCAATAGGGTTTCTGTAAGCACTTCTGTGATTTGTAGTCCACACTTATTCGTAACATTCATAGCTTCCATCCCTTTCAAAGCCCAAGGACTCTCAAGTAGATGCTGAAATTGATGATGGAAATAATTGTTTGGATGAGCTGCACCAACTGGATTCTGCTGCTGTTGGTGTGGAGTGTCACACATTGACATTGGGCAGCCGTGATGACATTGACTTGAGCCCACCTTACGTGCATGACATCCTTAGTGATACTGACATGTTCCAGACTCGTGCAGAAACTGCCAGCTCATCCCAAAACAAGCACACGAATAATAGTTATAGTAGTAGTAGTAGTGCTATGAAGCCACCACCAGCCAGCACAGACTGGGATTCTTGGGAATAGGGCAAGATTCACTCAAATTGACAGTGGATTTCAGTAAAATTACCCATATTCACTCTGTTAATTAACATAGAATAGAGCATGGTGAATTAATTAGTGTTGATCTACGAGGGTGAATATGACCTGACAGCTAGCCACAGTGAGTGAGTGAGTGAGTGAATTAGCATGGGTGAATTTGACCCAATTCCAAATTCCTGAAACACTATCCAGAAAGATTGTCTCATAGCCGAGAAGTGCAGGAAAAAAGTGTACAAAAACACAATACAGGTATAGCAAAGTTCATGACAAAAAGTCTATAAAAAGGTATACAAAGGTCTTTCATCATCTATCTATTTCCTCCTCCTCCTCACTGTCATGGTTGCCCAGAAATATGTCAGAATCAAAATCATCTTCTCCAACCACTTCAACCTCCTCAGAGCTGTCATTCTCTAATTCACTTGAACTGGGCTCTCCTTGAACTCTGGCAATGTCAGAGAGGCAACTGAGTCCAGCCAACTGAGTCAGAGTTAACTCAAACTCAAACTCCTCATTCTCAGGAGTGAGTGCTCGAAGCTCCTGTGGCTGACCACGCTGTGGAGGCTTTCTCCTGTTCTTGGTAGCCCTACTGAGACGTTGGAGACGTGCATGTCTCTTCTGTCGATCCACCTCATCCTTCCTGCTGGCAAGACCATTGAGTCCATTAGAACGCCACAAATCCTCTTCAAATGTCTTTCTGGACTTTATTTGACGATGGACAATTCTTTCTCCACGAGGCCTTCTTATCTCCTTGGACTCCTTGCTAAGGCTCTCCATCTTGTAGAATCTAGAGTTCGTATTGAATATCAATGATCCCTGTGTGGCTTTCCACACAAAGCCCTTGCTCTTCTTTGTGATCCTCTGGCTCACAGGAAGACATTGCAGATGGGAGAAGATCATCTCCAGCAAGTCTCCCAGATAACCGCTTTCCTCCCTGGTACTTTCCTCCAGAATATCATGATAGGTCTTGATGTATCCATGCTTCATCCAAAAGACAGACCATTGGGAGTCTTTCCTGGGTGTGATGCTGAGCTCTGGATTTGGGAAGTATGTCTGCATGCGTCCTGCAAAGGACATGGATCGTGGACCATCACATCCATGGACTGTGCCTTCCTTGTCCTCCAGGCCCATGTTGCAGGCTTTGAACATCACATGGAAAAGGGTCTGGTCAATGCTGGCAGCTGTCCAGCACTTCATGGCATCATGCAAAGAGGTTGGAGTTGGCTCAATCCCCTTCAGGCTGGACCTGTCCAACATCAACCACACCTGCTTGGTAAACTGGCAGAAAAGATGGGCCACCAACACAGGAGAGTTCCGAAGACCAGGGGGCATGGTCCACTCCTTCAGCATCAGCATAGGATTTGCTGCAATTGCCTTCTTTAGTTGACTCCAGGTTGGGTGGGGTCCAATGGGAAACATGGCGAGCTGATCAAGGTCATTTCGGATGATGGGTCGTTGGGAGGCAATACCCTTCCTTTGTTGTGCCTTTGAGTTTAGGCCCATGAGGGCCAGGACCTGAAGGTCATCTGTCTCTTGAACACTGTCAAGACATGGTACGAAGTCAATGACGAGCTCTTGCAGAAAGAACATGTTGGCCTTCTTCACGACCTTGCGATATTCAATGAGGGCCAATGACTCCCGGATATGGAAGTCGTATATAATAGGAGTAGATATAGTGCAGCGCAGCATGTGGTTGAGAACACCTGTCATGATGCCAAGGTTGGGTGGATTTCGATTTCTCAGTTGAATCTGAGTCCTTTGTATTGCTTCTACCCTGCTGGACAGAAAGTCAAACCAGGACTCAGAGGAAAGCCAGAGTACAGGTTTGGATTCCATGTATCGCTTGGCCTGGAGGACGCCCTCAGCATTGTCAATGGCAGAGAGAGCCAGCCATTATATCATACCTGTGGAACAATCTCTCTCAACAATATCTGTGCAGCCTGTCCGCCTACCCTATACTCATCTCTGACTCCATAGGTCCTGGACCTGGCCTTGTGGAACATCCTGAGGACACTGGAGCACTCCTTAACATAGCCTGCAGTGAGATTATAGGCCTCACTGTCCTTGAGAAAGACAGGAGTGTTGTTGTTTGGGCGAACAGCCTCATAGTAGAGATTGTAGGTATTTCGGAAGACCACATGAGTATGGAGAGCACGGTCCTGATTCATCTCAGCTTGCAAAGCACCATAGTTGTGAAGGGTGGAGTGGTGGTGAATGGATCCCCTGTTGAAACCTGCTGCTGCATAGGACTCCTCTAGAGCATCGAGTCTCCACAGGCCAGTGATGGGAATGTCTTGGTTTCTGGGAGTGAAGGAGACACCAACATCCACCAGGAGCTCGCCATTCTTGTGATCAAGCATGTATTCCCAATCAAGGCAAGAAAGATTCTGCTTAAGAGCAGCCTCTGGAGAGATGTGCACACCACCTTGGCCATCCTTGGTGAGGAGCTTGATTCCCTTTCCTTCCACTGTAAAGAAGAATGAACCATACATGGAACGATATGCCTGTTCTGCTATGAGATTATTCATGGTCTCCTGTATCTCCAGAAATGCCTGATTGGAGAGTGGAAGGGTCCTCTGACTTCGTGAAGTGCCTCTCTGCTTGTACCGGGTCTCCTCCAAAGTCTGTAACAGGTATGGAGCCCAGCTCCCTGTGGCATGTTTATGAATCGCAGGAAGGAAAACCTCCTCCCAGAAAGGATCCAGTACTCCCTTGGGCATCATGTTCATGTGTCGTCCTGTGAGAGGAGATTGGTGGATCATTCGGGGAAAGAAGATATAGATCCGTAGCCCATGCCCAGTAGTAGAGGCAAGCTGTCCAATGACTGTGTGAGGGATGGCATTCAAGGGAAACTTCTTGGACAGCCATTCAGTGCGATGTCCCAATGCATGCTGATCTTCTTCTGATTGGGGGATCAGAATGTTGACATAGACATGATTGTGTTTGGGAATGCCAGGCATGCTGTCATAGATGGGAGTTAAGTAAACTCCAATGCTGTGCCTGCAGACCAGCTTTCTCGTGGTCCAAATGATACTGTCAATATCGATGGAGATCTCGATATCATCGACAGCGATGCCGATACTGTCCTGCTCAAGATTGACATGGACATACTTCTCTTCCTCCCCAAAGATGGGAAGACGTCCACGGACAAACATGTTGTGACCATGACGATATGGTGAAGAGTCTGTGATGCAATAATCCAGCATCTCCCTAGCACTCATGACCTCGAACATATCTGCATCATCATTCTCGATAGACATGAGCTTCATCTGAATATGCAAGGCTAGATATTCAAAATCTCAAGCTTACCTGAGATCTCTGATTGGAGTGATCCATAACTCCTACAGTCATAACATGGTCCATGAGTTGAATGGGCTGACCCAAATAGAACATCTGAAATGAGTCTGTGAGGATGCGATAGCCATGATCTCTCCACATGATCCAAGTAGGGGCCTGGGTCATATGCTGAAATGGGGATGTCAGGATGGAATACACCCCTGGCTGCTGGAGGACTTCCAATGTGGGACCATCATCATATTCATCATAGTGGTGGTCATGTGGAAGAAAGCACTGCCCTCTAAAGGCACTGAGAGGAACTGGTCGGGAAACTCTGGGGAAGCATTGGTGTATGCCCAGTCTCCAATCCTTGACTTGCTTTCTTGAGGCCCTAGCTGCATTGGACAGCTGCCCTCCTTGGTCCTGAGGTTCATCAGCTCTGGTGGTGGTGGTGGTGGTGGTGGTGGTGCGAACTCCAACAGCATGTGAGGGGCGAAATGATCGATGCAGGCCAGCACCACGCAATATTCTGTGGCCTCTGACCAGATTAAACAGGGCCTTGACTTGGTCTGGAGCATGCTGGGGTTCAGGTTGGTCTTCTCCCCCATGGATCCTGTCCTTCTGGTCATTCTGGTCACAATCCATATTGTGTGTATTCTCACCATCCTGGATGGAAGATGCCTGAGAAACATAGGCACGGCAGTCTTGACAAGAGTTGCTGGCAAGTGTGAGAGAGCGCAGAAGCTGATTGACCCGCTCCCTATCTCCTCCAGACTGCATTTGTTGAATGGCTTCATCATCCAGTTCCATGTAATCCCAATCGGGGGAAGGGTGGACCATGAAATGCATATAGTCATTGAAGCTGGTCAGGCATTGCTGCTGAATGGCACCCAGCATGTTCAGACGAAGGATGTGGCCACAGGGAATGAGTGGGCGGGCAGATGGGGTGGTTGACAAGGCTATGCTCCATGTTTCTTCAAGGCCATCCTCCATGCACTTCTGAATAAGCCCACAAGCTATGGGACCACAGTCATAGCCATTTTGTGGCCAGTCCCTGGTGATCACCATGACATCTTCAGCATCTCTAGCATCCCAGTGATGAAGGTCAGCTATGATACCCCAACGTTCTGGTCCTCTCCATGCCCTCCAGTCTGCATCATATTGAGGGTTGCCACTGTTGATCCTTCTTCCTAACACATATGCAGTGTGCCTCCCATAGTCAAAGATGACAGCAAAGAAGTGTGCTGTCTCTGAATCATGAATAAGAAATGACACCGGAACCATGAGGCAAGGTCTATCCACAGGAACATGGTGAGTGCGCCTATATTCCATCACCACTGCTGGAGAGAGCTGAAGATTGTGGGCATCTCTGAAGACCATGACAAAGCGACATGGAGTGTTGCCAAGGCCATTATGCCAAATGGAGGTAAGATAGAAGTCGGCGACAGTGCTTTCAATCCAGCATTTATTGTCGAGTGAGTCTAGATCCAGGTATGCAGAATGCCATAGTATGGCAGATGACAGAAACATTGCTGGAAAAAAAGGTTTAGATTTACCTTGCATTACAAGATCAGACAAGATTTTCTTCTTACCTGCCATATTTTGCCTGGATATCCTGTCAGGAACAGCAGGAGCATTTTCATCCGAATTTTCCTCTGGCCGCACTTCCCATGGAGGTGGTATTCGCTGACGTACTACTTCTCTATTCTCCATGTCTTTTGATCCTGCAACTCCACTGTTGCCATCCTGTAGAGCATCCACAGGATCCACTACCTCGGCTATTCTTGCAGGTGCCCTTTGGATGGGTCTACACTTCTTTGGAGGTCTTCCTCTAGGCTTCCTGGTGGCTGCGTAATATGGGGTGGGCAGGTGAAGAAAGAAGATATACTTGAAACACTTGCCTGGGACTTTGTCCACTTCCAGGTTGGCCCTTGAGATCTGTTTGGTTGCTACTGCTACTGCTCTCTTCCGTTTGGGAGGCCTTCCTCTAGGCCTTTTGAGAGCAGGCTGCTGTGCAAGACTTGTCTAAGAATGTGTAAGAATGAGTACACATTCAACAGCCATCATTCCCAGAAGGGACAGTCTCAACTCTTGACACCCACATTGGCATCCTGTGAAGCACACTCCTCATGTTTTCTTTTCAGAGGTCTGTCCTGGACTGGGAGACACGTGTCAGATAAATAGCCAAACTGCAACAAATGATCTGGTTCACCTTCATTTCCACTGTTCCGAAGTGTAACATTCTTGCCAACATCAGATGCTGGCTGAGAACTTAGATGATTGATCCATTCATCAAATAACATCTCTGGATGTGGATGATCATTGGTAGTCGCTTCAGTACTCAATTTATCAATCCAGTCATTGAATGAAAGAGGGCTAGAATCTTGGAGGAAACCGCTGGATGAATTGGAAGGAACCACAGGATTGTTCACTGGGATGGAGAGGGAAGTCCTTGATAGTGTACCTCTTCCGATGGTCAACTTGGGAAGTTGGCCCAGGATATCCTCCATGGACAGCTGCTGGTGTGAGGTACGGGTCGGCATGACGGGGATCTCGTTTGTAGTGTGGCACTGTTCCAACCACTCCTTTATAGTGTATGTCAGAGTAACATAAATTTGTCATTATACTCGGCAGACTAGGCATGGTCAAAGGTCAGCTCAGGGTCACATAAGGATCACTTACTTATTATTCACTCACTTGCTTACTACTTACTTACTTACTTACTCACTCACTCACTCACTCACTCACCCACTCACTTACTTACTCACTTGCAAATGGTAGCCATGAAGTCCACTTATAACTAAACCTCATGGAGTTGATATGTGTTTGAAAGGAGACTCATAAGCAGTAAATGCCATTCATGTGAACTCATGTGCTGCCAACAGTGGTATCTACTGCTGACAGAGTGACAGTCAAATCCATTAATTGGGAACAATGACAGGCTATAGTTAGTTAAGGACAGTTGGGGTAGAAATAATGGATGTGAATGTGTGACACAAACTCATAATTTCCTCCATTCCTCTCACAGTAGACATCTTAGGGCAGACATATGTCTATATGGACATATTGAAAGCTTCATCAGAGCATCAGCTTCCTCAAATAGCTTGGAAATCCTTCAATGAGATGGATGAATTGAACAGCGACCCCACTAAGAAGAACTGGGAATGAATGAATGAATGAATGAATGAATAATATCCCTGTTGATGTGCCTAGAGAATGGGAATGGGAGGTGATTTGGATGTCAGATCAAACACCATTCCAGGCCTTGGTATGATTGCCCAACATGTTACTTACTCACTTGCAAGGATGAAATAATAAATAATAGTGCTTGTAGATAGCATATTTGGTTCAGACCTATTCAGGGATATAGCTATAGTTTACCTTTTAACCTTCTTGTCAACGTAAGAAATCCCCTCATGCTGTCCAATCCACTGCCACTTCTCTCTTGTGGACATTGAAAAAGTATTTGTTGATTCATCACAAAGTGTGCTTGAGAGGTATCTTTGCAAAGAAGGCATAGGTCATAGAGTATTATTTGAATATTAATTAATTAATTAATTATAGGGACTCAGGGATCCTTACATTTTCAAGATGTCGTCCTTTGTGTGCATGCCCAGCCTTGCCTTCCTGGCTTTACCAGAGCGGTTTTTGGTAATCCCTGAGCGATTATAAGTGAAATGAGTTCAGGGTCATAGGGAGATGAGGGGTCTGTGCTTTCCACAGTATCACAATACATGGGTGACAACCATTTGGCTCTGATGGTGAAATTGGGTGATGGAAATGACATTGGCCTACAGCAGGCAGGTGATATGCTCATGCTTGGTGCTGGTGAGTAGTAGTAGTAGTGGTGGTGGTAGGTGAGCGACTGTGCGAGTAGAGGCTTGACTGGTAGATGTGCTTCCACCCCTATATGTATATTTAAATTGACTTGGATGATAAAATACACATCCCTGTTAGATCTGCCTTCTTGCATTCCTGGAATATATCTCAATTTTGCATCTGGACTAGAGCCACTCAGAACAATTATGTGCTAGATACCCATTTATTTATTCATTTTCCCATGCACATGCAATTTGACACTATGGAATATACTAACCTGAGGTGAACCCAAAGGGACTACCACTACCACTATTCCTGAGAAACCTTGTTTGCATAACTGGAGCATAGGTGCAAGGGCTCAGCAGTCCTGTATGTATTCTACAAGATTAAATGAGCGGTGCAATTCCTGATGACGCACTATATATGACCTTCTTCATATTGAATCATCACCTCATGGTTTACCCCTCGCTCCTCATTATAAGAACGTAGACTAGGCCAGTTGCATTCATTTCTACTGGATGTAATGGATCAGGGCCTGGCTTGGAGTAGCATGTAAGCCTTGCATGACCAGGATTTGTCAGGAGTGGTCAGTGTGTCCATCGCTTGATATGTCGACGAGGGCACTATTATTTATTTATTATATCATTCAGTAAAGATACCCTTTCTTTCCCCCTCTTTCAATGGACCTGCAAGTACTGTATAATATCCATCACATCTAATACAGTGTTTACTGAGTGGGACAGTAGGCGTGCGCAATTTATTCCAATATTGTTGATGACTGGTGCAGCTATGATAATGCTGTTGTCAACGGCAGCCTGTGCAGTGGTCATTGAGGACAGGCAGGCAGGAGCTATATAACATGTAAGCCATTGATTGCTAGGTAGACAGGGGGCATGTGTATGCACTATGTACTTTTTCTGTGGTGGTTGGGACCATGATAAGATGTGTGTACCAACATAAGTAAGAGTAAGAGATGGGAAGATGCAATTAAATGGTAGGTGGAGAGTTGGCAAAGATTTGACCAAGGGTATGAGCTGTAGGCAAACATTGTAAAATGGATATTATGCAGACATGGTGTTTCTTTCTCAACAGAGAAGCAACACAACCAACAGGTAAATAGCATATGTGATGAATGCATAATGAATGAATGAATGAATGAATGAATGAATGAATAGTAGTAGTAGATGGGCAGTAGATGAATAAATAAATAAATAATACTGAATGAACACTTGACAAACAGCACAAGAAGTGGGAACGTAGTGTGGAAATGACATTGTATGGACATACAGGTGTTCGCTTGATAGAAGGGCAATGCGAACAGTAGATGAAGACTTAACGAACACCTACAACCACTGCACAAGGACTACACAAATAGCATATAAACAGCATACAACCACTGGATAATCGCCAGGTGACCCCATACGCATACTGCACGAACATTACACAAACAATAGATTATCACCTCACAAACACTTATGAAATTAATGTGATAAGGAACCTATGCACACTGACGAACACTATGCAAACAGTAATGAACAATAAAAGAAGGGTAAACAAACCTTTGACAACCACCATGCGAACAGTTCACGAACACTATACGAACACTACATGAACACGTATGAACACTGCACAAACACTGCACAAACATAGGCTAACATTGCAAACCAGCTGAATCCATTATTCACGACCGCAGAAGCAATGTCATTCAATTAAGGAATAGTTTGACGAGGGACATTGAGGCACACAACACAATGACTTGTAAACATACTAGGAAAACTACAGGAACATGCAGTAATACCAAATGACAGCCCACAGACAATAGGTGAATAATAATAATAGTAGGTGAATGCTGAAGAGCAGCCGGTGAACGCTATGTGGACACTACCACTGAAGAGCATATGAATACACCGGGAACACCATGGGATCTTTTAGGAACACTTATAAATAGATGAACAGTTGAACAACACTTGCAAACAGTAGACCAAGAGTAAACATAAACAGACAGTAGATGGACAGTGGTCAAACAGTAGTCAGCAGTGACGACCGGTCGATGAACGCTACACAGACATCACTACTACTACACAGGCACTTACAAACATACACACTACAAGAAAATAGTAGACGAACACTGACGAACACTGACGAACAGTTGATGAACACCGCATATACACTTACCAGCATACCAGGAACACTACAGGAACACATATAAACAACACACAAATGCTAGATGAACACCTGCATAAGGTAGATGAAACAGTTGCCTTCAGAAAGACAATAAATATGGTGTTCCATTCAAATTTGATGTCTAGACTGGTCATAGATGGTATAGTTATGACATTGATACCCATACTACTGCTGCTGCTGCTGCTGCTGCTGCTGCTCGCACCTTTTATTAACAATACGACCCAGCATCTCATGGTCATGAGCAGCCAGGATAGGCATTCCATCCCTCGCATCCACCGGTCTCTCAATGTCCAGGTGATTCACATACGGTGGGTATATTACCTTCCCTATTATTCCTGCCCAGTCGAAGTCGATGATCATTACCTTGGTCCTATCGGCCATGCTGACCATGATGTTGGTATCTCGGATATCCCCATGCACCATCCCAAAGTCGTGCAGTGCCTTCAGCGAGTCCCTGATGGAATCGAACACAGTCTTCTGCAGGCGTACAGGCTCAGGAAGGGCGGCCAGTGACTCATAGCCAATGAGCTGATCCATCACTACCATGTACCATCCACCCGGAAGTTGTTCGAATCCTAGCAATCTGGGCGCAAGGCCCCATGACTCACACTGCTTGTGACTCTCCAACCCATACCGCCGGACGAATTTGATGCAAATCGGATGCTGTCCATCGTGCAGTAACTCTCCAAAGAAAACAAGGCTGGTGTTGTTCATGGGCTGTTCCATGTAACGAAACCTTCGTGTCTCCTGGTCCTTTAGAGAGGTGAAGGATGTGCAATGTGGGAACAACGAGTCATGGAACCCCACGTTGCGAAGCCGATCACTGTTGCCAGAAAAGCCTTTATAATATCGCTCCAGCGATTTGATGGCTTTGCGCAGGGCCGCCATCTGACGTGCTGCGATGAGCTGATTGTCGGTGTCTGTGGAATGGTAATTGAATGCCAGAGTCGAAAGTACCTGCGTGGCTGGACGTAAATTCCACACAGCGGCTGCGATGACAAGGTATGGTCCTGTGTGATCGGACGGATTCCATTCGTATCACATCGTCATGGTCAATGTAATCCTGATACACACCGGAGAGCATCAAAAGGAAACATGATAAGGCAATCCCTGACATTCTTGCCGCATAGTTCTTCGTTGACTCCACATAGTATGTGATGGCCTGCATGTATGGCTCTGAGGTTGACCCTGCAGCCTCGTTTTTGAGCTCTGCGATCACATATGCATGCGAGGTACCATCCAAAATGACTCGCATATCTGCATCCATCGTATACCTAGTCCCTGGGATCCTGCTCTCGAGGTTGAACTCCATCTGCGCTGAGCTGAAAACCTTGTTGACCTCCTGCAACCGGTCCTTTTCTTCTACATACAAGTGCGACATTGCATTTGCCAACTTTCCGACAAAATTGTTATCATCTTCTGTCATCGGAACATCGGTCTTGCAGTTATCCATGAATTCGCCAAAGACCGGATGGAAAAGCATAACAGGCATGGGGTCTTCAGCATTGCGAGGACGTCCACAGGCTATCTGAGTGTTTTTACCTGCCTGCAAGTCACGGAATGCCGAAGGACGTGACCCGCTGGAAGGTGATTCCTTTTTGGGGCGGTGTCCGATGAAGCGCTCTCGTTCCACTTGGATGGGATCCTTCTCGCCTCGTTGAGCATGCCTGCCAGACTGCGAAGGTGGTGGATCATTCGTTGGGCCTACTACTACTACTATCCAGGAGTTAGCACCCTACATGAGACGAAATGGGTCACATACGGGAAGGCCTGGAAATCTGGAAAATGACCCGGTATGGTTCTAGAACCGGTATGTGCAAGAAGGCATCCTGCAAAAGCAGCTCCCCTTGCATAGCTATGCCCTCATTCATCTTGTCGAGAGCTTCAGCGATTTCCTCCAGATTCCCCGACACCCTGTAAACCTTGATACCCACCCCAGCAAAACGTTGAAGGTCCATGCGTGCCAGCTAAATGCGGGGCCAAAGCTGGTCGACACGTAGGTTTGCATTGATAGGCAACGAAATGCCTTTGTCCATTGTGTCACCTCGTACCCAGAATCTAATTAATGGACAGGGTGCATCTAGAGGATGGATATGGATATGTTCTAAGGCTGATCTGGAAGTAAGATACATATACATACTGACGATTACATGGATGTGGTCATCTGGCAGTGCTGATGTGAACACAGATGACACATTGAGCGATCTTCGTAGAGCAGCCCCACATTGGGAAAGGAAAAGGCTACTGAGGTCTTCGTTCTCGTTGCCCTCAAGTGGTATAGGATCTCTCAGCTTGTAAATCTGGATCACTGAAGTCTCAACATCCTGACATAACAATGGATGTGCATTCTTCAGGCCAATCTGTATATCCTCGATTATGGCAGTTCTAGAAATGTTCAGCAAAGAGATGGTATAAAGGGGCTGGCCTCGTATCCAGTAGCAGATTTTGAGTTTGTCTGACATTGTATGATGGGAGGTGGAACACAAGAACGATGCCCGTCAGAATATTTTGGGACACAGCAGGATTCGCTCATCTCATTATTATTATTTGTTTGTATTTGTTTGTGATGCTACGAACATGCAACATGCATTGCCGCACTCCAGCTGCTCATATGTGGACAACAATATTAATATCTGAGCATTACTATGCGAACATACTCCGCTTGGCACAGCCTCTGTGTATTGGATTCCAAGGATGTGGCGGCAATCACGTGATCACGAAGATTTCCTTTTTTGGAAGTAGGCTGCGACATGCAAGTCTCTGATTATATGGGACGGTTGAATTTACACCATGTCAGATTGCATGGCATACGGGGCTACTATTATTTAATTCATGCTTGAGTTCTATCAAGAACAGGGTAGGAGAAACGGAGCAGCGATTGCCAATTTGAACAGTGGTGCAGGATCGCCAGCATATCCAGTACTGTTAGACACACTCCTGTTCATTGATATACCGTTAGTCGTCCCTGGTACATTTTGCACCACCCTGCTATTCCAGCACGCGCCAATCTGCTTCCATCATTTATCTAGTATTTTCCAACTGTACCTGTGTGTATTGTCCCGTGTTTCAACACTTTGCATGAACGGTCTGTGCAGTTTCTGTCTAATATGTATCTGCTTCTATCCATGCCTTGCTATGGAACTAAGCCATTCGTCCAATGATGGCCAGCCTTTATCCCAGTGTTTGGAAAATGGTCCCCAGCTCATCCAATGTTCGCAGGCCATTCGCCCAGTGGTAATATTGCTTTTGTCCAGTGCATGGGGAACTGCTCATATAGTGATCACCTAGTGTTCTCAACCGGTGATAACTGTTCACGACGTTCGTCTACAGTTCTGGTCATGTTCCTGTTTGCTAAGCAATCCAATGGTCGTTTGTAGTGCATTTTCAAACTGCTCTCTGGTTGTTTACACTGTTCGTTGACTATTCTCTAGCTGTTCATCCACTATTTGTGTCACCATTCCATGCTCCAAGAAATATGGTTGTTATATACATGGCATTCGTCGATTGTGCGATGAATGGTCTTCACACTGTTCGTCTACCGTGCGTTTAGCGTTCATCCACTGTTTGTGTCGTCCTTCTGTGTGCAGGCCAATGAAATCGTCATTTGCGTTGGGCCTTGCAGCAGGTTGCTGACTGTTCGCATTGTTTGCCAACTGTTTGCCAGCTGTTCATCTGCTATGTGTGTCGACCTTCTGTGATCCAAGCAATGCGATGGCCATATACAATCCCTTTTCACCTTTTGCCATTTTCACATAGTTGGCCAGCTGGCGCGAAGTGGATATTATACAGACATTGACATCATGTTTCCTGTACTACTACTATGGAGATTATGTATGTCCAAATGGGTGTCACACTAAAACGTTATGGGTTGAAGAAATGAGTGGCGAGACGTGCAGCAGACAAGCAGAAGATGAACAGTCTGAATTGCTATCGCATGGTCGACGAATGAAGATGCTTTACATACGACCCTGGAATTACTACTGCTTACTTACTTACTTGGAACGTAGACTGACGACGCGAACAGAAGATCGTCTAGTGTTTGCCAACTTTGCCAACTGTTCGTCACGTGTTTCACCACTCACCGGCCATTTACCTAGCGTTTGCCAAATGTTTTCCAGG
This sequence comes from Boletus sp. MG95, assembly GCA_003313155.1. NCBI lineage: Eukaryota > Fungi > Basidiomycota > Agaricomycetes > Boletales > Boletaceae > Boletus > Boletus sp. MG95. Next base: position 16,780 of record QGOH01010242.1, on the reverse strand, counting down.
TGTTACAAGCTCATGCACCGTTTCTCAGTCATTTTACAACAGTTTGCCAACTGCTCGCCAACTGTTCGCCGATTCGGTAACTATGCCTATCCATGCCTAACAGAGCTGAGATAGCTACGGGTATAAGCAAATAGATAATGTGATGTAAATAATAATGTACAATGAAATGGTAGCATGAATCTAGAGATGTCTTGGATCCTGGGCACCCTGGATCCATCGACATAGGCTAATCCCGAATGTGTCAGCCAAGACACCATGAAGGGCATCCGGCATGCCAGACATCCACAGACTGGTCGTCATGCTGCGCTCTATCTCGTTAACGAAATACGATATCACACCGTCACGCATCAGTATGCCAATGTCGAACCTGCAGAACAGCGCGGTACATGGCGTCCCCACCACCAGTGACTTCTCCTTGCGAACCAGCGCACTCCATGTCTCGGTGACGAACGCCTCAAATTCTTTCTTCGCCCTCTCCCGCTCGTCATGGCTGCCCCAGTTAGCTTCGCTGAACTCACTGGGCCTTGGTAGCGTCCGGCCGTCGTGAAAGCGTTCCCTGTTGGCGCCCTCTCAGTGAGATCATTTGTGGTTGTCCGTGTTTGAGACACACCTTATCTCCTGCAGTGACCAGAAAGAAAGAGCGTGTCTCGCCTCCCATGTCCCCGTCTCTGGCAGTTTGAATGTGTGTATGGTGTGAATGACAGATCCATTCACGACGAACGCTCGCCACTCCCCTACACTTTGCAACGTTGGCACAAACTCCTGCATCAGCCACTTCTCGCCGTGTGGGCTGCATGCCCGCAGGTGCTCCATGTTCCTCGCACGTCGCTCCTCAGGAAGAATGACATGCTGCCCACAGTCGCTGTTTGACCGCTTCAGCACAGTCAGAGGTAGTATGGAGTCGTCGCCATCAAGCCCATGTGGATTAACTGTTGCCGTCCTTGGGCGTATACGTCCAGACTGCATCGCGATCAGATCGAGGAGGGCGATGTCAGGATCCTTCCATCCAGCTCGCAGGATGTGTGGCGGTGGCGGCCAGATTAGCATACCAGCCAGGTGTAGCATCTGCATCTTGTTTCCATATGCATTAGCTTCGGTCGCGTTGCTCCAGCCGTATACCCCACTCGATCTGTGAAGTATCCGGGTCTTCCATGGTACATCTGCGGCATGGTGTGCTACGTACCTGAAGTCTATGGTATAGTCGACACCACCTAGCACACAATCGTAGTGTAGGATGGTTGATATCTCGTGTTCTGCTCCGTTCATCACGACATGCTTGAATTGGTGCCAGTCCAAATAGGACACCTGGAAATATTGCGCACCGTTTCTCTTGAGGATGGATAACCTATGCATTATCCACAGCTGATGAGGCAAGGTGTTCAAGAAACAAATAGGTCGATGAGGGGGTGATACAGACCCATTCCGATATCCTGACTTTGACTCGCCGTTCTTCCATCGGGTTGTTCTCGTCTACACCACCAGCATTCCGCTTCAAAAAGATATACTGTGGAATGGCGTCCTTCATGATAAGGTATGACGTCCTTGATATAATCCGATCTGTATAGCCAAGGTCGGCCTGTGCTTGCAGCAGTGCTTCGCGTGCGCGAGAAGGATCCGGGATGTATAGTATGCACAGGGTCTTTATCGTACCGTCGGGCTCGGGGGTACGGACCATCGGTGACTCCGGGAGTGACGAGTATTGCCCACTATGTACCGATAGCAAGGACACTGGCCTGGAGAGATCACGGTGGAATGGCTCGCCTTCTGAGGAATTGTCCTCCCCTTCCCCTTCCCCCTCTTCCACCTCTTCCCCCCCGTCTTCCTCGTCTTCCTCACTCTCATCCTCCTCGTCCTCCTCGCTATCGACATCGCCCATCTCCACGTCACTGCTCTCCATCCAGCTTCCACTTTCGTCCTGGGAAGCATCACCCACATGTTGCTGCGAACCAGAAGAACGTTGCCCATATATACGATTTAGGTCGGCAACTGTGATATCCAGTAGGTACGCCACGTATTCGTCGTCCGCGAACTTGGAATGCAGGCGAATCTTTGGGATGTATTCCTGAAGCTCCTGTTGTGTGGGGGGGCGAGAGGATGGACGATGCGTCTTTGCCTTCATCATCGCCCTATGCCCTGGGCAGTTCCTTCCACATCCAGGGTGCTTTCCCGGAGCCCTTTCGTGACGAATACATGACGTACCCTCACGGAGCCAGAGTGGTGTACCTGTGAGGTTGTTCTGACATGGATTGCACGTATGAACGCAAACTTCAAATCCCCTACGCCTCCACTTCTTTTTGGAAGGAATCCTTGCAGACATGACGTTCGTCGGTGTGTTTTGGTGGATGTGAAACGATGATGTATGGCCCTGGTTCATCTTTACTTCAGTTCGTTATTTATACACTCTCACTCCAGGCGAAAGGGAGATAGGTATCGATCGATAAGGGTGAGCAGATCAGGTGATGACAATACAGAAGTAGTAGTAGTAGTGGTGGTGGTGGTGGTAATAAATAATAATAAATAGGCCACGCTTTACAAACATGCGAACACTTTACGACCACCCGAACACTTTACACATACCGGAACACTTTAAAAACGTGCCCACAGCACACGTAGCCATTGTTTCCAACATAATGGTACCTATAGTGACTGAGTGAGTGAATAATGCCCCTCAAATAATAATAATACAATGCGAGCGCGCCATACAGCCGCAGGTCCACCGCCATAATGAATGAATGAATGAATTAAGTTTCCGACCAGATCCGATCCGATCTGCCCCGTCTAATATATATGATTCATCAACAACGTTAAATGATCGTCTTCACACCCGTGTTTCTGCCACCAACACCGGTATTGTATATCCCAATCCATCCTCTACTACCGAAATGTCCAACGACCCCATTCCCCGATATGCAAAAGTTCCTTCGGGAACTCTCTTTCAGTTTAGCCCAGTCACGATTGATGAAATCATGCAGGAGACAAGGTCGACATACTGGGTTGTAAACAACGGCTCCAAAGTGACCATCCAGTGGACTGACAGTGACAAGAAAGATCGCGGCGCAATATATGCTGCAGTCCCCCTGCGCTATGAAACACTCGTCCGGCGATTCATCTATCGTGGCGCAGTACTGGCCAATGTGCTACGCTCTGAGGAAGGACGGAAGGCTCTTGATGAAGAGATGCAGGCAGCGGTTCGTGCGAACCTGCTACACTTTTTCGATGTCCTCAGGGAATGTCGACCGGCATTCCAGAGTGCATTCCAGCAGGAGGACGACGTCAACATCCCGTTCTTTGACCGGTACATGGTACAGGAACACTATGTCGGTAGGCATGATCCCGCAGCGGTGATCCTCTGGCAGAAAAGTCATCCAGACCGTAACCTGCGCACAATAGATGTATTTTCATTGGGTACGTTCAGCGCCATTTGTCTGGTCTACTCTACTCTATATCGTTTCACCACCTTCACAGATTGGTCATACCCAAAACGGAATTTCGGAGCGGATTGGGAGGGAAGGAGAAGACTGTGGAACATAAACGATGCCAATCCCACAGGCCTTGTAGAAGGCGCGCTCCGCATCTTTGAGGACTGGTACGACCATCCTTACGCAATGATGGAAACGTTCAAGGGGGGTGAGAGCGACGATGAAAATGAAGACGACGACGGCCCAATACGCGTGTATGCTGGGGGTAAGTGGATACCACCGTTGATGATCTATCTGCCATACTAATAGCTGTCCACACAGACGTTCTCGCCCCGCTCCAGAATGAGGATTTGGATGCAGATGCAGATGCAGATGGAGAGCCCGAGTGAACCTAGGGAGGATGGCTCTCTTTATTGTGATGTACATCCATACTACATGTAAACGAACCAAGACTGTGACACTCATTTCAAGAATATTTTAAGGCCCAAAGGTATCACAGTATATACGTTACAGTCATGTGCGTAGATCGAAATGCGAATGAATGTTTGTTACCGTCCTAGCACAATGGACAGAGGGAAGTGGGGCTCGGCGGTTACAAATTCAATACGTGCAGTAGGCCGTCCCAGTTCCGGGGTTTCACATCGGAACAGCCCGGAACTTTAGAATAATACTTGGATTGCTTAGACCCCCGCCC
>QGOH01010242.1:0-12661 GCA_003313155.1 Boletus sp. MG95 | reverse complement strand
CCCCCCTTTTTTTTTTGAAAAAAACCTTTTATCTTTTGTTTCCGACTTTCCTTGGTTTGGAAATCTCGGAAGGCTGAGGAAGCTCAGACATACATTCGGCATGTTAGGAATTGTGTTCACAGCTGTTTGACGATACATTGTCTACTCGCGCCGTTGACCATGGACAGGATTTCGCAGGACAGTGATATGAATGAGGTTCCAACGACAAGCAATTGGTGGCCCAGTCACGTCGTGTGATGTACTACTACTACTCACTCACTCACTCGTTACCCTCCGAAGTCTATAATTTTCATCAACATCGATTATGTTCATATTTATATAGACATCGACGTCTGACTCTCCACATCCCTACCTGTGTTTCTCGGAGCGAAGATAGCAGCAAGCATCTCGTTATCGTAAGCTGCCTGAACGAGATTCCTGTCTCGGGAATCCTCCGGTCTCCAAATGTTCGCATAGTTCACATAAGGTGGGTACCGCACATCACCTATGTCTCCCGCCCAGTCGAAGTCGAATCATGAACTTCTTCCCGTCATTTTCCTTCATCAGGATGTTCGTGTCCCCGATGTTCCCGTGCACTATCTGGCGTTCATGCAGTGTCCTCAGCTGCTTACTACTGATGGAGTCGAATATCGCTCTCGGTGGGGGATCACGAACGTACAAGTCGGTCAATAAGCAGTAGCCGACGAGCCTATCCATAACCACCATGTACCATCCACCGGGGAGTGCTTCGAATCCTCGTAATCTGGCCGTGAACCCAAAGGACTCACAATGCTGGTGAACCTAACTTTATTACCTGTGCGAGATGATCCATCTCGCAGATTGAAAGTCTTCCTTTCAGACATTTCTGTCACATATTTAGCATATGCGTATGCTAATCTGGTCAACTCCAATGGTCAACTTGGGAAGTTTGCCCAGGATATCCTGCATGGTAGGTGTTGGTTCTGCACAGCATCGGTCAGCATGGTCGTAATTTTGTTCGTAGTTTGGGATTGTTCAAACACTGTCTTGATACATACATATGCATCGATGTACGTCACAGTGACATAATAATAATAATAGTAGTAGTAATAGTAGTAATAATAATATCACCAAATCACTCGGCAGGCCAAGGATCGTGAATTAGCTGAGGGTCACATAGGGATCACCAGCCGCATATCGAGGACATTACATACATGTAATGTATAAGTAGTAGTAGTAGGACACACAAATCACTCACTCACTCACTCACTCACTCACTCACTCACTCACTCACTCACTTCACTCACTGCCGACTATCTCAGCGTTCAGTCTGGATTGCATTCATTTGCATTATTAATAATAATAGTATACTACTACTACTACTATCACTATCACTATCACTACCACCACCACCACCACCACTACTACTACCTACTATGGCAACCCAGGATCATCAGACACCGACAATGGAGGAGTTTCAAATGTTATCCACCAGCAAGACATACAAAGGTATGTGTATAGTCCGGTTAAGCAATCCAAGGCGTTTAGAGTGACCTCCCATACCTGGAAATAGTTGTCAATCAGATTACGAATGGTAGTCACGTAGTCCACTTGTCACTAACCCTCATGGATTTGATGTGTGTTTGTAGATTCACATACCTTCCACCGGGAAGACTTGTAAGAGTGGACTCCAACCATGTGCATTCCCGTGCTGATGACAATGGTAATGTCGACAGAGTGACGGTCAAGGCCTTCAACGAGGAAAGGTGGCAGGCCAGGATCAAGGACATTCGGGTGGAAATGATAGATGTGAAGGTATGACAACAACCTATGATCCTCCTCCATTTCTCTGACAGCAAGATATTACAGGGTGGATCCAAGCCCAAGGTTGTTTGGATAATGATCCAATGGTTCCATCGTAAGCAAGATCTCCGAGGGCAGACGTATGTATGCATGTATATATCAAGATTGTGTCCAGGCCATCCAGTTAACAAGCATTCCCAGGTTCTTTCCACACTTAGCATTCAACGAGCTTGTTCTATGCGATGAGCTGCATATCATAGATGGTGCTTGCATCGAGTGTGAGCACTTCTTATTTCTTATTTCTGTCAACTCCAACCAACTCAGAACATGTGATACTGCCCTTTGAAAGCTGATGAAGTCATTTATCATTTCAATGACACAGAATGTTCCACTAGTGTCATTGAGCCAGGGGCCCTCTACTGGCGATGGACCATGAAGCTCATGCCTACAGAAGTTGTTATGAAAGGCCGTAGCAAAGGGAGAAGGGTAAATATGCCTGTCCAATATAAGATCAGTGTAAGCAAAATCATCACGGTCAATACAATTTTTTCACTCACTCACTACTCACTCACTACTCACTCACTCACTCACTCAGCAAGTGACATCTTGTCCCCAATGTCAGAGACCCTATAATCCAGATCGGGCGATTCAGCGTTTCTGCATATTCTGCCAAACATGGCATCATATCGACTGCCTGGAGGTGCTTTCTGCAACACATGGTGGTCTCCCCATGCTGGTGGCAGAGAAGACCGAAGTGCCAGATACTACTACTACTACTACTTGGCCATTTCACAAAGGCTTCCTAGCCATCCTGCGGAGGCCAATAGAACGGGGTAAAAGACATGGAATAGTTGGAAAGGGTCAGCAATCCCAGGTAGCGTGGCAAATCCTGAATGAAATAAAGGCATCGAGCAGGGACCTCGCTGAGTGGGACTGGGAAAAAATGAACATCCCTGAAAATGTATTGAAAGAATGGGAGGTGATCGGGATGTCAGACGAAGTGACATCTCAGTACTATGATTGCCCAACATGTCGCTTGCAAGGACGAAATGGTTTCTTGTAGATAGCATATAGACTCAGTCAAATATGGTGATTTAGCTCAGGATTCTTACTCAGGGCTATATTATTATTATTTTATAGTTCACTTTGTAACATCCTTGTCAATATAAGAAATCCTCTCTGTGTTGTCACATCCACATCCACTCCCTTCTCACGAAGATTGCGAAAGTATTGGGCAATTCGCCCCAGAGTGTCCTTGAAGGATGTCTTTGTAATGGTGAAATTGGCAGGATGAGACAAACCACATAACATATATTCAATGCTTACATTTTGCAGATGGCGCCCCATATGTACAAGCTCATCCCTGTTGTTTTCCAACTGTAGTAGGACCTTCATGCCAACCACCACCTTAACAATAATGGATGTAAAATAGGGTACCGGATTGGTAGTAGTAGTTGAGGAAGCTTACTTCAGGATGCAGGGCATCGGTGCCGTTTCGACATAGGTTGGCCAATTCTTCAAGCCAATGCAATAGACTCATTGCCTGTTGTATGGTCGTTGTTCCATGTAGATCCATCGCTCCAAGGGATAGACTCTGAATACTCGGCGCAGCGATGGGAACAAGAAAAGGCTTCTTGACCGCAGCCTGCAGGCTTCCTGACCTGATTGAAGGAGTCTTGGTGACCCTTGAGCTGATTGTAAGGGTGACTGATTCAAAGTCATAGGGAGATGATGGGTCAGTGCTCTCCAGGGCATTAAGATCCAGGTGGACATTATCGGTCTCTGTGTCTCCATTCCCCTTTTCTCGTCCTTTTCCTTTTCCATCTGCTTTTCCCTTCCCTCTTCCTCTTCCTCTTCCTCTTCCTCTTCCTCTTCCTTTCCCCTTTCCCCTCCCTTTTGCTCTGCCCTGTCCTTGACCCAATCCTTTCGGTGTCTGTGTCGGCTTCTCCGATACTACTACTATTTCACTTTCGCTTTCAGAACTGGTGGAGCTGTGTTGTGGAGATGCCATTTTCATTGAGGTTATGGATGATCCCCTCGTGCTTGGTAGTGGTGACGGAATGGGGGAGGACCCGAGCGATGTGCTACAATAACCTACATGTATATTTGTCGAGGTAGTTAGTTATGTTGACTTGAATTGGAAGATACACACCCATATCAGATTTGTCTTCCTGCAATGCTGGAATGTCTCCATTTGTATCAGATCCAGAACCACTGTCCGGAGGTAGCTCTGCATAATACTCTAGACAGTCATCAGAGCGCATTTTACTACTCCATGCATTCCAATGTTGTTGAATAATATACTAACCGGAGGTGAAACCAAAGGGACTACTACTATCACTACTACGGCTGATATTCATAGTGACCGTTGTTTGCGCCACCTGGTTTGGAGGGGGAGGAATTGCACAATGGCCTGACAGCCCTGTATGTGTACATGGTTAAACAAGGGAAGAAATTACTGATGATGCATCATGTACCTGGCAATTGCGACCCTTCCGTGGTCTCCTCTCCCACCCCTTCTTCACAGTGATGACCTTCCTCATTTTGAACCATTTCATGGTATGCTGCCCCTTTCTCCTCTTCATCAAAGGGTAGACTGGGCCAGTCGGGCTCATTTGGACTGGATGTGGAGGGATTGGGAGTTGGCTGTGGAGCAGCATGTAGCGTTATGCATGACAGGGGTTTGTCAGGAGCAGTCAGCGGATCTATTGCTTGAGATATGAATGAGATACGTTTTCTCGTATCATTCATAAGATATAACCTACGGTCTGTCCTCCAGAGCTTCTGAGGCTTGGGATAATTCCATGTCTGGCCATATGTCCGATTTTTCCCTGAGCACACATTGGAATATCAATCTATCACATGGGAATTACAAGAACATATTCAATGGTCGACTAACTAGAGGGTCCCATGGCTCTCTCAAGAATGGTGATATCTGGGATGAGCCCAGAATCGATGGCTGAGGCGGTGGTGGGGGCAGCGGTGACGATGGCAGTGGATGACTGGACTTGCATGGAGTCTTCATGCGATGGATTATAGGACAAAGGATTTCCTGAAGGGGTGAGAGCAGGTGATGTGGTGGCAGCTGCTATAAGTTGAAATAAGAAACCTGTATTGATGTTATCTCAGAATGTGGACATACAACCAGAAGGCGTCACACTCTCTGTGGAAGACCCAGCTGCAACATATAGTTAGGTGTTAGAATAATGCTGTCATATACTATACTATACTGAACGCTGCCTAAACATACCCTTTCCTTTCCCCTTCTTCTCGGAAGGGTTTGCTGGTGCTGTATAATGTGCAGAGCATCAGATCCAGGGGATATCGAATGGAACGGTGGGCACACACCCTCAGCTTCACTAGTGGTGTTTGTGACTGGTGCTGCTATGGTGCTGCTATTCTCCACAGCAACCTGCACAGGTGTGATGGCATCAGTGCCAGGGGTGCACTGTGCAGTGGCCATATTGGAAGGGCAGGCCGGAGCTATATAACATGTTGGTCATTGATAGATGGATGGACAGGAGGCAAGTGTACACACCATCCGTCTCTTCTGTTGTGATCGGGACCACCTGTTCAGCTGTGGTGTCTGTATACAAAATGGAATAAATAATAATAATAAATAAATAAGTTACTGCATGAAGCAGCCAATGAGTGTGAGTGTGATACCACCCACCCTTTTCTGTGTCCTTGGTCTGGACTACCTGTCTATCTGCGGGTTCTGTGTATGAAATGGAATAAATAAGTCAGATAGTCATGCAACAAGTGTGGAGTGTGGATAAAACCCACCGTCTTCTGTGTCCTCTACATCTGTTTCCTTGCGTGCCTTGGCCGTTTTACTAGATACTGCTATAGTCGTTGATGCTTAAAATACAAATGGATCTGCACAAAACTGGAAATGGCTAACCTGATTCTTTCTTCCCTGTCCTCCCCTTTGACATCTTCGGCTTCATGTTTGTGTCTGTCATGCCGATTAGAGATAAGCAGGGTAGGATCAGAAATACAGAAACGATAAAGTACCGTTCTCTGCGAGCAGGCCAAACTGTTCCGCAGCCAGATCCGCCAGCTTCTGCCAGTCCCCTACTGGAACCTTGCGTGGGTCGAAGTCGTACTTGGCACCTGACCAGATAGGATCCTCTTCGTCCTTTCTTTTGTAGTGCTCCTCCCAATCTGTAGGTAGTGTCAATATGAGGACATAAATTGATTGTCAAATCACACTCACCGAGGCTTTCTATTTGTACACACTCGATAACAATGGCAGGGTGTTGTGCTGCCCATGTGCTGACCAGCATGTGTTCATGGCGACAGACATGGAACTCAACCGCGAGATATAGGTCGAAAAGCACAGAGCGGTAGGATGTGTCTCCCTTCCTCTTCTTTACTGTGGTGAGAAGACCCTCTGCCATTCCGTCCATGTACTCGATGTATCGCATGACAAGTGGACGCAGGTTGGGAACGAGGTCCAGCTGTGTGGAGCGATGATAGATGTTCATAAAGATGTGATGCCTCCAGAGGAAGCGGCGGAGGTGGTCGCGGTAGAATATTGGAACGGTGATGGAACCTGGCAGCATCTGATTGACTTCCGGAGCATAGACACCGACATCAAATGTGGTGTCGCTGTCGGATGGAAGAGAAAAGTAGCGTGCAGCCAGAATCAATTGGATCTCCCTGTGGTCAGGGGTAATGCTGGGAAAAAATAGGTCGGTCATTGCAAGGTGTTTGGGGAACGATTGAATGAATAAATGATGTAAGTGGTAAGAAATGGAGATACAACTTTCCAAATCTGTGGCCAGGTTCCTTTATGTACCCCCGTGGACCGTCCGGCACTGCCATCAGCACTAAAGGGAACAATAACGTATGTGGACCCTTTGAAAATGCCGACAACCGTGGGAATATCATGCCATGAATGGTGGTGGACATCAGGGGAATAATAATAATAATAATAATAATAATAATAATAGTTGACAGGTCGATATGGATAGCTTTGTTGGTTGCACGACCACAGGGAAGCATGAATGGCAGGAACCCAATGGGAAAAATGCTGACATAGGGCTGATTTACAGACATTCTGTAGTTTAGCCTATGGAAGGGCAAGACGGGGAGTGTTTGCCCACTGTTCGTTTACTGGGGGTGACTGTTGGCATTGCTAATGAATTGCTTGTGACGCGTTCCTCAAGTGTTCCTCAAGTGTTCGTATACTACTTGGGATGACTCTCACGATACCAATGAGCTGTTAGTCAAGTGTTCATCGAGTCAGGTGTTCGTCGAGTGTTCGTCAGGTGTTCGCAGCGTTTCGTAACAAATTCCCGGCATTACAATTGTGTTAATGGTGTTTTCATAGTGTTATTGGAGTGTTCGTCAAGTGTTCGTCAAGTGTTCGTCAAGTGTTCGTCAGGTGTTCGTCAGGTGTTCGCAGCATTTCCTAATGAATGAATGAATCCCCGGGATTTCAATAGTGATAGTCATGTTTTAATAGTGTCATCGGAGTGTTCGTCTAGTGTTCGTCTAGTGTTCGTCAAGTGTTCGTCAAGTGTTCGTTAAGTGTTCGTCAAGTATTCGCAGCGTTTCGTAACAAATTCACGGCAATACAATAGTGGTAGTGGTGTTTTCATAGTATTCTCGAAGTGTTCGTCAAGTGTTCGTCAAGTAGTAGTAGTATTCGCAGCGCTTTGTAACAAATTCCTGGCATTTTAATAGCTGTAGTCATGTTTCCATACTGTTATCGGAGTAGTGTTCGTCAAGTGTTCGTCAACCGTTCGTCTGCTCTTCATGCTGCCCTTCCATGTGCCAAGCAATGTGATGGTTGTATACAATGCATTTGTTAACAGTGGGATGACTGCTCGCACTGTACGTCCACTTCCGTGCACCCCTTTGATATTCAAAGAAATGCGATGGTAATACGAACCATGCATAATCCATCCTCACCTTTAGCCTGTTGGCACAATGTGTGCAAACAGCAAAACCTACAAATGCGTGAATCACGAACAGGAAACATAAATAATAGCTGAAGAACAGTGGACTAACTATGTCAACAGTCATCACACAGTCGATGGATGTATTGTATACAACTATCCCATCTCTTGTAAGATGGAAAGGTGACACAAACAGCAGACAATCACAGGATGAATGGTTGAAGAACAGCTGATGAATAGTACAATAATAGTGCAGTTTTAGACTGTCAGAAAACATTCCAAAATGCAATAGCATTCGGACCTTCATGGGCTAGTATAGAGGAGATCACCGTCACACACTACATTGCATGCGGATGCATGGACGCATGTAATATAGTATCTAGTATCTAAGGAAACCGGAAGATCGTCAGGTTTACCTGTGGCCCGGGTGCCCTCCAGTCTCCTTTCCGCATCTCTATATATGCGTCCCTGACGCCCAATGCTGCCATGATGGAATCAAGGATCTCTATGGCACGGCGACGCTCGCCCGCTATCTCCATCACCATGGAGTCGCTCAGCGTCAACTTCATGATGTCCTCGCCTGCCTCCACTCCTGTTTGGCTGAGACGGTCAATGATAGACTTCATTCCGATGAGGCAACGTCTGTAGAAATCTATTGATAGTTAGCTTTTAGATTATCTGTGTATCACTTGACTGTGCACTCACGCTGTGAGCGCGCGTAGACAGGAAGAGCGATTGCCATCCTATACACCTTGCGAAGCATTCCGAAGTGTATCACGTTTGTCCCCTGTGGCCGGGGCTCTCCCATCCGATCGATACCGTAATCAAAGACAAGAGCGAACTCGCTGAGGTGCATCGTGTCATATGTGTACATATGTCCTCCCGACATCAATGTAGGCACAGGCGTGTATACCATGTGGTTTATGCCTGGAGGCTGAATGCTTTCCAGGCTGTTAATACAGCGTGGCAGGTATGGGGATATGTGAAGGGCACTCACAGAATAGAGCCCTTCTCCAGGATTAACGTTCCTAGTTCCACCCCCTGGTCATACATTTCACAGGCCATGGGGTCTCTGTAATATGCATCCCATGCTTTCATAACTGCAGCCTGGTCTGCATTATCGGCACCCTTGAGGTCTAGGTAACCCCACACCTTCGCGCCAGAGCGTAGGAACAAGAATGTGACCTGGCCTGCAGCATCATGGTGGGGATATGTTAGGAACAGCCCATGGGTGGCGACATCCCAGCCCCCACTTTTCCAGTCGTCGAAATGGATCGCCTGCATGTCCCGCTCCTCCCTCACGAATGACCCTGACTTCTGCGTAGCCATGTACGACTCATGGCATGTCGCCTGGATTGCTCGTTCGTCATCCAACAGCAACCTGCAGATCAAGCATTCGTGAACGAGGCGTGAGTGAGTGAGTGAGTGAGGGAGTGAATAATAGTGAGTGACTAGATGGAGACCACGTACCGAACGAGAGCTGGCACCTCGGATCGAATCACCGGCAGGTTGAGGCAATTCCATGCCTTTCCTGAACCCTTCATCCCAGCATCCATGAAGGTCTTGAGTTCGCCGACTGTGATCATGTCGCTATATGACCGCTGTTCGATGGGCTTTTGGAAGATCTCTGCCCTTGCCCTTGCATCTGTATGCAGTGCTTAGTGACACATTAATGGCCATGCAACGTTCACCTGACCTTGCCATGACACCTTCTGATGTATTGGCGCCCTGTAAACCGCCATATCCTCTGTATCGAAATTTAGCTCGAGATCGGGAGACCACCCCACGAGAAGAACCGCAGTGTTGGTAGCGAGTAACTTTCGTATTTCCTGCAGAAGCGCAGGACAGGGTTTGTAATCAAGTACCTTCACCATCCCGAGGTCCTCAGCGGATGGGGCTGATGCCATGAATTCTGTTGCATGGAAGTCCTGACATTGTCAAATGAATGAATGAAATCCCAGATGTGATCCTAGTAACCTTACCTTGATGCCAGTTTGTGGTCTATAGGTGGCCACCCCATGTGCATGCCATGATAGGCGTCTATTATGTTTTCGTGGCGCCCTCCATGCGTCCATCAGTCGATAGTATTCTGTAATCCATGTTAATGGAGTGAGTGAATAATTAATTAATCAATGGACAACACATACGGGTGTGCGCATTATTGTCATCATCATTGTTCACAATGACCTCTCCCTGTTGTTTCCCCTCCGCCTCCTGGTCAACGTCCATTGGGACATCCATGGGGGTGCCCTGCATTGGTTCCGGAACATAAAGCTCCATGTCGACGTCAGGGCGACGTGAATCATCACTGGAGCTGGCCTGATGTCTCCTCCTCTTGCCCTGGTTGCCATCATCGTTCCCAGCCTTCGCCCTTTTTTTCCCAGACTTCCCCTCACCGCTTTCGGCTGTTTGGGAAGGTCCAGCTTCCTTATCCAGCTTTCCCACCTTGTCCGCCTTCATCCCCGTCGTCTTGAGGTCTTCTTCTGTGACCATTTTGCATGATCGTTTGCGACCTGGGCTGCTGATGATTGCTTCAGTCAGTGTGCGCCTCTGATGATTCGGATCCATGGGATAACGATAATTGATATTCTGGATGATGAGGTCAACCAGAGTTGGAACATCTGTTGGTACTTCCGCCGCAATCTGCATAGCCTGCTCCAGTGTCGCAACGTACAGAAGACCCTGTGTGGCACAGGGAGTGGCGTATGCAATGAGATCGACCATCGTGACGGTGAACAGCGCTGTCGGGTCCCACTCAATCCAATGACCCTCTTTATAGATGGCGATGGAGCGCCTCTGCCTGTCCTGCGCAAATGTCACATATACATCGCCATCATATACCATACCCTGAAATTGAGTGCTGGGCTTGTTATCAACCAACACTTGGTATGATCGACTGTAGTCGTCGTCGTCGTCATCCTGACGAAATGGGGGGGAACCCGTTTTGCTCGTCTGGGAACCCTGGAGATTGACGGACTTGGTATGCTGAAGGAATGTTGGCGGCATACTGGCGTGTGTGGGATGTGTAGTGGAGTGGAGTGGAGTGGAATGATAGTACGTACTACTGCTATGGGTCCGGCACAAGGGAGATCCCGCTCTTATATAGACTTTGCAGTGCCTTCCATTACGTTATCTTCATTCTTTAAGCGCCGCATGATGCTACACCACTCCGATCCATTTCAGTGTTCCTTCATATCTAAATCCTAATCTTAGTGTGTGACTACTACTACTCGGCTATCTTTGATCCTTATTGTTTGTATGGTATTCATGCAGAGTTCCTGCTGGTTGTGGACACTTTACATGTAGTGTGTCAGCTGTTCGTGTACTGTTCGTCCATCGTTTGCCTGTTGATTTGATAGTTTTTCCTTCCTTACCATATTTCTACTTCTACTAAGGTGGACGCAGGAAAATAGCTCCTCAGACGATTCCGTTTGGGTACCTTAAGTGTTCGCACTTGATATCTTGATTGAGTTGCCAACGGCAGTGTCTTCTGCGCCGGCGCAGGTGCTGATGCTGACATTGATTCCGCCGATGAAGACGCCGACTCGCCAAACGATAGACGAAGGGTGGACGAACCCACCAACGGTAAATGAACACTCCGAATTAGGGTATACCTGCGTATGACACATGAAATGTCAAAGCACAGTAACATTGTCAGCAATGAGGATTTCTTTTCAGGCCAGTGAGGCAAAGCGGCAGTGGAACAATAGACAAATGTGCCAGAACTAACAAGGCTGACAGAGATTGCAATGTTGTTGCAAATTGGGATAGTAGTAGTAGTATGGCAACCACATGTCAATGTGTGCTGACATTGTCAGTGAGGTGGATATCATTTCAAGCCGGCGAGATAAGGAACAGATGTGGTGTGGAATAAACTTGCAGGTTTACTGCGCTATAAAATCCCACCGCCATCAGCCATAGCTTCACATCCCAACTACTTTCATCCTCAGTACCAGCCCCTCAACCCGCAACATTTCTTGTGCGTTCCTCTTGCGATTCCTAGTGTTAGCAAATGTAGATAGTCTTACCCTTTTTTTCCAGACCTTACCATGTCGTTTCCATACCAAGACCTCCCCACCGACATTTTCCATACAATTTGCGATGTTGCCGACCAGGACTTGGTCACCACCCTCGTCCAGCTAAACCGGCAGTTGAACGCCAGGCTCACCTCCACATGGGGGGGGGGGCACTTCAAAGCGAAGATGTTATGGACGGAGAGTGAATGTCTCGACTACACATGGAGCGCGGAGGACCCAGTGGAAACCGAGGAGGAGTGCAGGTGCATCCGACACTCCGCTGTGACCCACTGGAGGCGCATCCAGGAAATGAGCAAAGGGGCGGCCGATCGGAGCCTTCGCTCCCTCCTTAAGGACGCCAGGCATCTAGAGATAGATGTGCCGCGATGCTCCATTCCTTGGAGTTCAGGAGGAGGACGCCACCGTATATCGGAACCAATATTGCAGATGGTGATGAACCTCCCCAAGCTCGAAAAGGTTTCCATGCATTTCCAAGGTGTGTTTGACTGCTGGGGGGGAGATTTGGAGGGTAGGATAGCGGAGGAGGCAGAGGTGGCCCTCATCGTGGATGCCTGCAAGCTGAGGGAAGTAAAAGTGCATCTCGAGTAGTTATACTACTACTACTACTTGTGAATGTATGACACTTTCTTCGGACACGTCTGAGCGAGGTTTGAGTAAGTAAGTAAGTAAGTAAGTAAGTAAGTACGAGTCAGCAAGTTCTCACAAGATCTGAATGGTGACAGATGAGTAGGAGCGAGTTAGCCAGAAAGTGCGTTGTTTGAGTTGGGAGCAGGGCTTCATGGAGGTTTGAGAAAATTCCAGTAGGGAAATGGGGTGAGTCTGGTAGCTCTGAGTAGTAGTAGTAGTAGTAGAAGAAGAATGAGGTCCTCAGGGATCTGGGAGTTTCCCTTATGGACAATTTCTTGGACTTAGCCGCGGCCAAGGATGGTGGTGACCGAAAGGATACTGTTACGC